>VUQG01018370.1:36424-46619 GCA_015106755.1 Etia nguti
CACAATGGGTCTGGGCGTGGCTTTGTGAGCCTTGAGGAAGTGATCACCAAGTGGCACGGCAGGAAGAGGGCCAGGATCCTGGTCAGCCGGTGGGAGCTGGGCTGTCCTAGCTCTAGGGAGGAGGCTCCTAAGCTCCACCCCGGCACTGGGGCCCAGTAACTCTTTTTTTCTCTGATCTCCCTCCCCAGGTCCCGGCAAATACAGGCGCTGCTCCTGATTCATAGGAGGCCACACAAACATTGCAACAGGAGTGCAGGAGGTGCAGGGAGGAGGGACATACAGTAAGGTCCAAGCAGGTGTACGCTAGGCCAGGGATGGGGAACTCCAGGCCTGAAGGGCTGGTGTCCTTGATCCAGCTCAGCTGATTTAAATGGTTAAATTATCTCCTCAACATGTCTTGAAGTTCTCCAGAGACCTGGTAATGAACTAATCATTTGATTCAGGTGTGTTGACCCAGCTTGATATCTAAAACCTCCGGGACACCAGCCCTTGAGGCCTGGAGTGCCCCCACCTCTGCGCCAGACTATGATGGACTCGGGCTGTTTGCAGACTCTGGTCCACTAAAGCAAGGTTTGGCCAGGGGCATTGCTGGAGGCAGAGTAAATGAAGGTTTGATGTGTGCATGGGGACATTTATAAATATCCCAGTGCCAGTGGAAAATAAATTTAAGGGCAGCTTTGTAGTTAGCTTTCACATGACGTATCCCCTTAATTCTGGGGACAGATTGACCCGGGTTTATAGTGCATTAATTGTGCAATGTATTTGGATGTGTTGATGACTGATATTGCACAGCGCTCAGTGGTGATGCGAGGAAGAAGTGTGTGGGGGACAGAGGGAGCTCACTACTTGGGAGGCTGGCAGGTGCACTCCCAAACAGACAAAAACGCAGAGATAGCGTCGTGCCCACGTCCCAGCCCAGCTGCTGGTGCAAATGATGGCAGAGCTCTCACAGGTCCTGGATAGGCTGGAAAGGTATAGTGAGCCTGAGTTTTTGTGGTGTAATAAGACTGAAAAATAAACCTTCCATTCTCTGCAAACACAGGCTTTACATGTGTGTGTGTGTGTTGTACTGGGTCCATAACACCCTCATGTTACACTCAGATTCAGGAGGAACAATGTGGGTTTCATCCTTATCACGAAAAGCTGGACCAACTCAGCATGAGTTTGGCCATTCAGTAAACATGTGTTTAGTGGATTTAGAGAAGACTGCGTCTCTTTAGGGTTTTATGTGGTGGGGTTCGGGCCATCTAAATAAATTTTAGACATGTATTTGCAGCATTAAACTAGAATTTCACTTTTTTTTAAAATAAACACTGCATATTTGTGTAATTATGTTACATTCGTGAATACGTTTTCCATTAAAAAAAAAAACTATGTTATTCATAGGTACAGGGCCCAGCCAGTCCTTAAATAGGACACATGTTGAGTCAACATTGTGGCAATCTTTCACAGACTACTTCTGAGGGAATAGTTTATGCTGAAACTAACTACTGTTGTTACAAAATGAATATAAACACACCTCTCCCCAGTGTGCACCTAAAAGATTATTATATTTGCAGTAACCATTTTGACTGGCTTAACCACACCAAAACACCTTGATCGGGACTGGTTAGTACTTGGATAGGAGACCACCTGGGAATACCAGGTGCTGTACTCTTTTCAGCATGTCCTTTGTCCTGTTCTCCTCCCATCACTCCAACCACTCACGGCAGATGGGCACCCCTCCCTGAACCTGGTTCTGCTGGAGGGAGTTTTTCCTTCCCACTGTCGCCAAAGTGCTTGCTCACAGGGGGTCATATGATTGTTGGGTTTCTCTCTGTATGTATTATTGTAGGGTCTACCTTACAATATAAAGCAACTTGAGGCGACTTTTCTAATTTGGTGCTGTATAAATAAAATCAAATTGAGCACTGTGGGGATTATTTTGCACCCATTTTGCCATTATGTTTACCTAACTATAGATTGTATGCAAATATATATATATATAGCCACTGTGAAGTCACCCACTTGTTATTGGGCCCATAATCTCATTTGGAAAATGATTACTCAGTTCATAGAGTAGTTGGGCATAAAGGGGGGCATTTTCCCCCATAAGCATCAATACAACCTGATGTCTTTTTACAACCAGAGAAGCCACCCCCTACTCGCCATTGGAAAGAAGTTTAGTTTAAGGCACTTCTGCATTGGCTTCACTTGGGTGGGTTCAGATTTCGATTTTTAGTCCTTGTTAAGAATAAATACACATAAAACATAGAGGAAAAGGCCTAAACCATTTATTAGTCTCACGGTATCCCTTTAACACATCCTGGATAGCTTACGACAGATTTTAGGGGATGTTAAAGGGATAGTAGGTGATTTATCAGCAATTAATTAGGGCTAACCTTCCGCTTATAAACCCTTTCAACTGGTACCTTGTTAGAAAAACAACCCACAGGAAAGTCCTCCTTTCAGCTAAATCATTTGTAATGATAAAAGGCCTGTAACACAGTGTTTAGGTCATAACAGTACCATATAATTCTACAATAAGAATAAGTTCTATTGCCGTATAACGATAAATTTCCTCCAGCTCCATCAGTGTAAAACATTGTTAAAAACTCTTCACTGCAGCAATAAACACATTGGAGCAGCTTTATTCTGCTGGTGCTTGATGTCAATTTTTGCTTTGGGAATTCTCACATTTCCATTTGTCAGATTTCCCCAGAGACCTTGGCCACTTTCCACCGGCCTTCCTACCCACAACTCCCACTCAGTCAAACCCACCCTTCCCCTGGGCTTTTATTTTCATCAGAGCTACACAGACACAAAAGCATCCCTGTAGCCCCCCCTCCCCTCCCCACCACATGCACACACGCACACCACCAGGCTGCTGAAATGCACCCTGCTGTAACAACGCTAATTGTGTGTGATTTGTTTATTGTGCAAGGCAAATGTCTTAATTGTTGTCAGAGGAAAGGTGGGACAAAGAAAAGGGATGAAAAGCACTTATGCTTGTGTGTTAGTGTGGATAGTGTGCACAGGCTGGTATGCTTGTGCGTGGGGATGAGAGGTAATAATGCACTGTCACATCAAGAAATCAAGGAGCGCATATGGGTTATTAAATACAGAAGGGTTTCAGCAAGATTCAAAGCAGACAAGAATCGTATTTGTTTATCCAGATGTATACAGACAACAGCAATATATTGCATCATGATATTACATAAGTGGAAAAGACTGCCAAGGACAGATTGGCGACCTGTTCTTGGCTCATTAGCCAATTGATGATGGCTACTATTTTCAAGATCCAGCAAAAAGATATAATTTTCTGAGATAAAGAAGATAAGGTTTGCCATTTTGTAACTCATTTAATTTCAGTTTTCAACTTATTAATTTGCACAATGTAAAAATACACAAAAAATGTCAAAGATAATAAATAAGACACAGTGCAGGAGGAGGCAAAATGTCCAGTTGACTTATCTTGAAGCCTCCTCCTAATTAATGATAAAAAAAATAATACAAAAGTAAGACAAAAACACTATAAAATTTAGTTTCAAATCACACATGTATGACAATGTTTTTGTAACATAATGTAAAATATACAAACTTTTTTTTTGTTTGGAAAATACTTTTCAAAAAGGGGCATGGGGCTATAGTTTGAATGGATGAATTTGGTAGTCTAAAAATTGCTCTAAGTGAAGGTAGAAAACTGCATTATAAATTCCACAGTATGTTAGATCCTGGCATAGAGTCAGAGGTGCCACTTGCTGCCAGGCAAGTCATACAACTGCTCGGGGCCCAGGACCAGCAGGGGGCCCTGAGGGCTTAAAATTTTTAAAAGCACAGCCGTGGCAATGTGCATATTCTGTAATGTATGAGAGACCTGAGGGGGTTCTTTCTTACGACTCTCACTCCTATTACAAGTGGTGTGTATGATTCTCTTTAAGCAAACCTAATGACAAAAACAAAGTCATTCAGGTGAAAGTGAAGAGGAGTTATGTTTCTGACAGTTGACAGAGGAGAAAAGATACAAGAGTGTAGTGAGTGGAGCAGATAATAAGTATTAAATATAAAGCCACATAACTGCCACTAGTCTGGGCTTAACTGTAGGGAGAGGCATTTGGATAATGTAACTTCCATTAACATCCCAATTATTTCTTTTGTTTACTTTGACTTTTAACATTTGTTAAGGTAGCTAGCAGAGCAGCCTACTGTGTCCAGCGCTGCTGGCCATGACATGACTGAGTCAAGAGTTAATGGCCATAAGTCAGAGCTGGAACACCAACAGTCGACTTGTTAGCGGAACTAGCAGGCTGAAAGAACATAGAGGCTAGTTTTTGTTAAAGTATAAATATTTCATGACCAGTCAAGCTGGTATTGGGCATGGTTAAAGAAACATGCTGTCTGCTATTTCTGGAGTTATATTTTGCTTGTTGATTTATACCAATACTGGGGGGATTTTTTTCTTAATAGTTGAGAAATTCAGTCAAGTATACTAATCAGATTAAGATCAATAAAAATAAAACAGAAGGTCTTAATATGTTTGACTACCCCTTTGTCAAAAACATAGAAATCAAGAGCAAAACCTGAAATTCTGTGATAAAATTGTTGTTTTCTAGGCTGGATTGGAACCTTGGAAAATTGTGGCCATTTTAAAAGTTCAAGTGGCTAATGGGTGTTTTCAAATTAATGCGTCAAGAGGGACAAACACTAAAATGTTTGTGTTTCTGTTCCTTTTGGATGATTCTTACAGGTGTCTGCTGCAGTAGTTATGTTGTTGTTGTGACACTGAAGTGCTTGTCTGATGGTCACATAGCTTTGATTTGGAAATTGTCCGCCCTCCACTGCTGTGTTCATCCGCTTCACACATGAAAAATGAAGCAAACACTTCAACTATTCACTGCCTCATCCTGTTATAGCAAGAACAGAGCAGGAAGTTGAACAGACACAACTTAGCAGACTAACATTCCACAGGTGAGAAATTATTTTAAGGTAGTCTGCATTTCAATTTGATATATCACAAACATTTACTATCAATAATAACTCAATGATCATTATTTTAAGCCAAATAAATGTCAAGGGGTAATTTCTAAACCAAACTACACTGGGTATTCGGCCAGCTCCACGTAACTAACTGATATATTAATGAGTCCAGACAAACACGGATGTAATTTGCAACTTGGTTCATTGGTGAAGGCACTAAATAACATAGTATTTCTACTTTAACTGATGTTTTCTGTACATTTTAACCTAATTTTACCTTATTTGCATTTTTATTATTTTATTTGAGACAAAAAATCAGCAAAGGCAATAAAAAAGATGTAAATCACCAGAAATTATAAGACAAATGGATATTTCTTCCAGTGTTTCTAGAAAGAGGAATCTCTTATTTCACTTAGACTAGGCTTGGTTAATGTCACCATTCAGTGTTTTGTTGAATGAGTAACTGAAACCCAGCATACACAGAACAATCCAGAGAGATGGCAGGACTATTTATACACAGGAAACTGATTGAAGATGAGACACAGGAGGAAAAAAAGACGCAGGTTAAAAAAAAAAAATTGAAGACAACCAGACAATCAGGAAGTCACAACTAAAACAAGATGCCTGAAAAAACTATCAAAGTAAATCAAGAAACAATCCAAAAGGCACTAACAAAACACAGAGACAAGAAAAACTCACAATAAACACAATACACTCAGGAGGCAATACTGACAATAAACTCAATACAGAAAAAAAGATGCACTATCACTGAAGGGAGATAACTCACAGGATTAGTAAACCCAAGGTAGGAACCCAAAGCTAAGACACAAAAATTGAAGCTTCAAACATTAAAGCAGCAATAAAACTAAACTGAAACCAATAATCAGTAATATTAACCCAGAGGCCAGAAAAAGCAGGACCAATCCCTTCCTTTCCCTAGAATTCTTCCCTTTATGTTTATAAGGGAAGGATTCTGGATCAGTACCATGCAAACTTGTGGCCATCGTATATTCTGGAGAAGGTACAAAATGTCACTGTATGTGCATGTGTGTGTGCGTGTTTTATGTGTATAGATTTTTTTGTTACATTCTTACCCTACCTCTTTCTTTTGCCCTACTAATATTCTGGTTTCAGTTTATTTCCCACAGTTTTTTTTATCGCTTGCCTTATGGTTCAAAGCGCTGTCACCAATCTTTGCATTTTATTATTATCTCCTAACACTTCTTTAATCAGCTACCATTTCTCCTATGGTCTAATGCCTAATGTCTACACTCTCAGATCAACACAGCCCTTCCCTCCAGCACTATCAGCAGCAAGAGCAGCAGCAACCTCTCAACAGCAACATTGTACTCCATCAGGTAAAACATAGGCTATGTTTGCTTTGCATTGTCCCCACCTGATGACACTGATATAGTATGATGCGATTCCATATTGGATTATTGATGAATGTGGGTTGTTGTTATTCAGCCTGGTTCTATGTCCCCCTTTTTAACTTTGAGCACCTGTCCCTTCAAATGTCTTTGCACAGCCCTGCCTTGAGTTGACTCTTGTGAAATGATGCAATATAAATAAAATTGAATTAAATTGAACAGTGGGGAGGAAGAACTCCCTTCTAAAAGGAAAAAACCTTAAGTGGAACCAGGCTCAGGGAGGGGGCTGCTTTCTACTGTGACTATTGTGGTTGATCAGGAGAGAAAAGAGGAACATAGAGACTATGACCAGCAAACAGGGCTAAACACACGCTACCAGAGAGAGTATAATAAGGTCCATCAGCTTTGTAGTGATATTTTTTGCCTGCTATCCAAAGCATGAAATTAAACATTATAGTGTAACTTATGCTGAAACATCCCATTTACATCACTGAGTGCTTTCTGCTTTGTAACTGATTTGTACATTACTGAAGGCTTAACAAACTAAGACATCTCTTATTACTGCCTAATTCAGCAAATCCCTAGTTTGAAATGTGTAGTTATGAGAATTTAAGTGGGTGATGCAATTCACTGCTAGTACATTACTAAGCTTAAAGACCCCGGGATCTTCTGAGAACAAATCCTTTTCATTTCACTGAAGTTTTGCATTTAGCAGCTATACAGCACCAGAGCACTCTCCCTGTCCAATACACAAAGTGATGGGCTGTACAAATAGTGCTGTTGACAGGGTCTCTTTCTGGTATGCTCCCTCTCCCTCTATGTGCTGCTCTCAGAGGAACACCAAAAAAAAAAAAAAGAATGAAAGTGCTCCTCCGGGAACCCGGCGGTCCTGCAAGTGTCACTAACACTGTGAAAGACTCCCTCCAGGCTTTGTTGTGCATAGCATGCACTCTCCTCGCTGATTCTCGTATCAGCGAAACTGCTCCCAGGCCATTAATTAAAATATGTACTTGAATGCCCCCTACTGGTGGCCTACACACTATGCCCATCAAACTCTGTGGCAATCATCTGACCCAAGCGAGCAATTTTCCTGCCCTCGATCTGATCTGTGTAAACAAACATCCCCTTGGTAATACTGTGAAGGTCTTGTTAGTCTTGTTGGATGAGAAGTAAAAGGGCTTGGAGTGAATCCCCACGCATGAATAATTGAACAACCCTGAATATGTTGTCTTCCAGTTTGCGCAAAAAACAAAAAAAACAACAAACTTTCAATCTGTATCCACCCACCGGCTCTCGACCTTTCTTCCAGTATGAGCAACTTTGAAGTGAGGTTTATTTTCCTCTGTGCCCTTGTGTTCATGCTCTCCTTCAGTGTCTAAGCCCCTCATTTGTGCCTGACTACCATCAGCCGCCTCCAATTCTTTTTTTGCTATTTTAGCACATTGGGTTTAGAGGCGAGTTGCTGCAACATCACTGGTAAACAAACAGTCTGTCTGCTGCACTATCCCCAAGGCTGAGGTCTCATCATGATTATTCATAAGGACCAAAGCCTTAACCCAAATAGGCGCTTGAAAACACACTCATCATGTCGCCTCTATCAAACTTTGGAAAGGAAGAAAGATGGAAGAGGGGCAAAAATGAGGGTCAACGATATAGATGAGACCTATCAAAAAATCAGTTAGGAGCCTATATGAATACATGAAAAATTAACATTACAGTATAAAGTCCCTTGAGGCAATTGTTGTTGTGAACTGAATCTCTTCTGCTTATCCATCTCAGAGTCATGGTTGTTCTGGAGCCTATCCCAGCTGTGACTGAGCGAAAGGTGGGGTACACCGTGGAAAGGTCACCATTGTTTTGTATTATAGAGTTATAATTCTCTATGTGAATCTAGACTGGAACATAAAAACTCCATGTATAGACTCACCTGTCAAATCTGAAAGTGCTTTAAAGGGTCAGTGACTTTGTCCCAAAATAAAATTTAAGATATGCAAAGAGTTTCAAGACCTTATGGTATCATTTACAGCTTAATCCATAGAGCTACTGTGATCATTGTCCTGGGCCAAATGCCATGGTAATTCACATTATGGATACAGTGAGACAAGAAAAACGAAAAAGTTTTTTCTTTTACCAATAACAGGTAGTATGTCCACCAAAGTTCAAACTGCATGCATATGTGCTTGACAGTACGATCATGCTCACCTCGAGTTTCCTTTTGAGGAGTGTTTAGAGTGTTTTTTAATACACCCAAGTTTGTAAAAATGCTTGAAATAAATCTTGATTGATTGATTGATTGATTGATTGGGCCTATAAACACAAGGAAGGCAGAAAGCTGTTTCCCCATAGATTTCTATAGGTATTATATAGGCTACAGCTATTGCCTTCAGAAAGAATGCATGTTTAAGGCACTTCACATTGGCTTCATTTTTCCCTGGAACCAACACTCTTGTCCTTGTTTTATGCCGTCTACGTGGCTGACTGGGCTTTAGAGCCAGCTTCAAGTTGTAGTTAGTTGCACCAAAAGTAAAAGTTGTTCATTATGAAAAAAGAACTCACTTAATAATAATGTACTTTTTTAATAGATATACCTGTCAAAAAGAAATTGTTTCCCTCTGAAATGTAAATAAAAGTATGCTTTGGTTTTTCCAACAATGCTTAACAGCCTCAGTGTGTAATAACTCCCTGTTGTAAATTTCAAATTACTGAGATTGTGCCTCGGATAACATCTCAATAGCTTGACAAGAAGCAGCCCTCTCTGGCTGACTGTACTCTGCACCAAGTGCTGAACTTCACTCAGATTAAATTCAAATGTCTCAACAAAAGCTGACTATCCTGCTAGAATGCAAGAACATTTTGGTGAAAAGCCTTGAACATGCCTTCACACATGAAAAAAGAAACAGGGTTAAAGCTCTTGTCTGATGGTTTTAGTCAGTGAGAGTAGCTGCTGCTAAGCTTTCGGCAGCACCAAGCTGCCTGAGTCAAAAATGTTTAAAGAGGTTCATTAATGACAGACATCAAAGTCTGACACTGAGCAGCCTCATCAAAGCAGAAACACGAAGGATCTGTGCTCCACCTCATGAAACACACCCCATCCTAATGAGGAAGAGCCAACATGTCTGCTCCGCTTACTGCAAAATTGAGTCATTTCCCTCCTCACTTTTCCAGCCCTTTAAGGCAGTGACAGAGAAATGTGAACAGGTGGAGTCACAGGGCTGGGGGGGGGCACAGAAAAATGGCAGGCTGATCAATTAGCTCCACCTTGGCAGATGTGCACTGAAAAAAGAGGAGGAGGGAGGAAATGAAAAGGAGCTTGAATTGTGTGTGTGACATGAAGGGACAGAAAAATGATGCAAGGTTTCATTTCACGTAGAATGAAGCTGATTTGCTGATGGGAAGCAGACAGAGTGACAACACATCTTCAAATACCAGGCTGTAAGTGGAAATGTCATTCACAGGAGCACGGTGGAAGATATAAGCAATTTGACTGTCACAGCTCTCATAATGGAGTCACATTTCACCTATAACTGCTCACAAGTGGAAGTTTGTGTGTGGATGTGTTTGTCTGCTCAGAGAAATTAAAAAGGAACACTTTTTAATCAGAGTATAGCATCAGGTCGATTAAACTTCTGAGATACTGAGATACAGTCACTTTCAGCTGCTTTGCTGTTAAAGAAGTCAACAGGTGCAGTAGAGGGGCAACAATGAGACATCCCAATGAGACATCCCCACAAAACAGGAGGTGGATGCTACTGACGTTTTCCCTCCTGGCTCCTTTTTCACTAGTTTTGCATTTGGCTTGGGTCAGTGTCACTACTGGTAGCATGATGCAATACCTGACCCCTACAGAGGTCGAACGGGTAGTCCAACTC
>VUQG01018371.1:0-11648 GCA_015106755.1 Etia nguti
TCAACATGGTGCTTTTTTTACTCTTGCTGAGCAGCAGAAATCAGATTTACACACACACACACACACACACACACACATTTGCTAAGAACTAATCATCCAACACATAGGAAGATCCTATTTGCTCTTATTTTCATTCTGTTTACCAGTCAGGAACAGCTACATAATTCACACGGATAAGGAACAGAACTTCCTTATTTGACCTTTGACCATAAAGTAAGTAATAGATTTCAGGTAGGGAAGGTGAAAAAATAAATAAATGCTTATATTAAACCCCGCAAGCAAATAACACTAGTCTATCAAAATGTCAGCGAAGAAACAATGAAACAGTGCCAGCTTTGATGACACATATTGACAAATGCAGCTGGTCATGTGTGGACAAAAACGTGATAGAGCAGTGCTGGTATTAACTCGGGAGATATTCTCTGGTGGCTCATTCAGCAACAGTGTTTTTCCAAAGGCTGCTTCCCAGCAGAGCACGCTGAACAAGAATAGAAGCAAAATATGCACAAGCAATGCAAAAGGGAATTCAAATTTTCACCCCCAAATGTGATCTGCATTTGTTGAAATGAAATCAGTGTGATCGCTCTATTTCTCAACATAAATGAAAGATTTCTTGCAGTGTTGGAAGCATGAAGGACTCGACAGTGTAAATTTGTCTCCACTGTGACATTTTTATCTCTAGTAAGATAAAAACACAATACTGCTCCGAGTTTCTCTGCCTTTTATCAAAGAAAAATATGTGGACAATTTCCCCCAAGGGCCATGAATATACAGATAGATAATAGGACACTACTTGCCATTATTCTGTCTTTGAAGAGTCAAACTCCACTCATACAGAACTGATATTAACTTGTGCTGTTTTGTGATTTTTAATCATTGTTGAGCTCATCTATTTTTGTGTAATATTTCATTTTTTGAATCTATAAATAAAAAAAATGGGACTAGATTTCATATACAAGTAACTTGAAACTTAATCTTTAAAGGGTTTTTTTTTTTTTTTAGCCAAATTAAACCCATGGATGGATTACTAAACAGGCACAATATGTAACCAGTAATCCACAAATGTTTTTTTTTTTAAGTGTATGTTCAGAGGAAAATGGAATTTCTCCACAACTGTGCCATAGTAACTATGTATAAGAAACCCACCAGCAACTGGCCAACATCACGAAGTTGGTCCCCAGTGCAAATTGGTAATGTATTATAAATATTTTGCCGCTGTAAAACATTTTAGAACAGTACCACTCTTGTCTTCATGTCTTCACTCTATTAATTCATAGTGCTGGGCTCTAACCACAGCATTAGCTTTAATTTATACAGCAATAAAGAAATGGCAAGAAGTATAATATTGATTTTCATCAGTGAGTGCTAGAGCTGAGTTTATTAAATACTTTTAAACTGTGGGCCTTGGTGTGTTAGTGTTTTCTAAACGCCTCTCTCATACACAACATAACCTGGAGCCCATTCCCATGACCATACATCATCAATGCTAATATTTATTTCTTAAAACTTCACATTAAAGCTTGTTTCCCTGAAAGAAACTCATGAATAACAAAGCATATGCACTCTTTTCAAAGGGTAACCACAGCACAGGGTGAGAAAAGCAAGAGAGTCCCTGTAGCAAAATGCTAATCATCTCCCACTGCTGTAACCTTCTCCCCCTCATCCCCCACCATTCCCCTGCTTTGCTTGACTCTCCTGATTTCATTCCCCTCCTATGTCTCCAAGTGTTCATGAAGAAGGAAGCACACATCTGTAACTTCCTACATATTCATTTCTGTTTCACACTTCCTTTTTGAAAAATAATGGAGTTTAAGGCCAGAGGGGGAACAGGGTCTTTGTAAATATGTAAGGAGTTTGTTTGGGGGTGAAGTACATGCAGTCTCTGTGGTTTGAAAGAGCCCACATCCTGTACCTGCCCTGTGGCAGCAAACCGAACATTGTCCAGCACATCAAATGAACAAGGATGCGGGACCCTCGTAAATTGGAAAGAAAAAAAATGACAGTCATATCAAATGATGGTGAAAGTTTTAAGTAAATACAGGAGTAGCCTGAAGTCTATTCTAGTATTATTTATTTTGTATTATTCTATTATCATTTATTTATTCTACCAATCCATCTAACTATGCATGTCAATATTGGCAAAAAATGCAAGGTAAAGCTGAGGCTTTGGCCAATAAAGCAAAAGAAACAAAAATCTCGTACCTAACGAATGTATCAGTTGTAGGTTCATGTTATATTTTATACAAAGGTCCAACACATTTTCATCATAGGTCATCTCATTAGACTTCCTTTGTGTCTTGCCAAGAAAGCGGTCACAGCTGTTCAAAACCCAACAAGGCTGGCCAGAGCCGTGAGTACTCAGATTGTGCTTATTGAACGCAATATGGTTAAGATCTTGGAGAAGCTCATGGCTCTGCAAAGGGAATTGGATAGACCTGGGGACCAGTGATGGACATTAGGTCAGCTGCAAAATTACATGCAGTCTGTTCGCACTAACCCTAAAAACAAACAACCATCAACTCCGGTCATCCCGTCGCCATCTGGACAGCTTCAAGGCTAAAGCCGGATGGAACAACCAATTCTTCTCCCTGATTACGGGACTGTGTTTTGACTCTCCGTCCACATCCTTCAAGGTCACCTGTGTTGGCTGGAGGACTGTTGACTTTTGCTTAAAACTGGGTGAAAGGTCACTCTCTCCTCAGTTGATACAGTATACACACACACACACACACACACACACACAGACACACGAACTCCGACACAGATATACAATCACCCTCCTCCCCCCCTCCAAACACCTCCTTTATGTTGTAAGGTGTGAAGATTCATGTGCTTTCTGTGCTGAGGTGTTTTTTTCTCTGTTCTCAAATTGTTCTCCTCTAGGAGCTCAGTCTGAGACTACGTCCACACTAGCCCGGATAGATTTGAAAACAGCGTTTTCATCTGAAAACGCTCCGCGTCCACACTAGCGTTTTCAGTCATTTTCACAGAGTTGTGCGTCCACATTGAAACGGCCGAAAACACTTACGTTCCAGGCTTGCGCATGCGCAAAAGCGAGTGAGAATTAAAAAAATTGAAAAAAAGCTATCTGGAGCATGTACAAACTGATATTAACCTTTTTAGGGCTGTCAAAATTGAGAGCAATCAAAACAACTGCTGTATAATGCACTCCGCTATCTTTGTTTAATTGGTCACATGACTGCATCACATGACTAAAATGCGTCATCGTTTTCGAAAGTCTGCATTTTTGAGTGTCCACACTGCGACGGGACAGCTCCGTTTTCAAATGTATGTGTTTTCGAGAGTGTTTTCAAAACGCTGCGTTTTTCCTTGAGTAAAGAAAACCATGCGTTTTCAAACAAAAACGCATTAGTGTGGACGTAGTCCTCCTCCTCCCTCATGTATTCTGCATTTCATTGTTTTCCAAAGCTACCTGTTCTGACCTGTCTCCCCAATGTGATGTTTGTGTAATGTATGTATGGTTGGAAGGGGTAACAAATAAAGGCTTATTGATTCATTCATTCACTACCAACAAGGCCATTCCAGATGTTGGTGCTTTGATGCACAGGCAATATAAGAGATATCCAAAGTCCATATTAGTAGGTTAGGGTGCCGGGGAGAATGTAAGTCTCAATTTTATCAGTCAGGAATTTGTTCTCAGTGTTTAGGCACTTAAAACTACTTGGTTATGGTTATGAAAAAATTGTGGTTTTGGTTCAAATATAGCCCTAACACCAGAAACCATTATTGTACATTTTGCTTTTGTGTCAAAACCAAACCCAGTCGTTCATGGCTTGACATGCTAGCAGCTTCAACAGAGCAGTATTATTGCCTCAATAGTTGCCTCAAAGCTCAATATAATAAGGGGTAATGACCCTTCAATATTAAAGAGCAAACCACAGCATTCCAAGAATCCCTTATGAGCAGCACTTGGTGATGGTGCAACAGAAAGAGACCTCCAACCAAAAACAGGAGGAGGAGCAGTTTATTTAATATTTTTAATTTCCTTCTATTTAATATTTCTCAATAAAATGCATTCAAAACCACAAATTTAATGATGGTGATAGAAGCAAACTGCATTAAAAAAACTGAATGATTACAAGGCAGAGACACATACAGATGTGCTTATCAAAACTGAAGCACAACTTTCTCATACGGTCTGTCCACACAGCAGGCCATATTAATTATAACAGACGACTTCATTGAAAGGCTCCAAAAGGCACCAACCGTTCAAATACAACTTGCAAGAGTCTCACCTCTCAATTATTTAGATTTTGCCTCTTAAGAAACCACACTTTATTATAATTTTTCTGGTCTTGCGCATTAGTTTCATAGGCTCTCTGAAGCTCTTTCAGCGTTTGTCTTTAAACATGTAACTTTTTCATCCATTTTCAGGCCACTCCTTTTTTTTTGAACCACTTAACACTGACTTGTCAAGGGATGAACCAGTGTTGCTACTCCGTGTTCATCTTCTCATTTAATTTATTGCATTTAGGGCTGCAACTACCAATTATTTCAGTAATCTATAGATCATTCCATCGATTAATTGGACAAGAAATACTTTTGTCTTGTCTGAGCAATAATGAATATTCAAAAGAGAAAAAAACACAGGTCTTTCAGAATGAACTTGTCATTGGTTTGCATTTGAAAAATTTTGTTTGAAAGTTTAGCTGCATACTACCTTTCAAAAAAGATAATCTAAAGCCTTTGATAGTATTTACGTGCTATAGAAAACATTTTCTTAACTGCAAAAATATATAAATAATCTCAATTACAGTCAAAGGTCAAAGTCAAATAAACAAAAACCTTCGGGTCAGTAGCTCTGAGTTTTACTGGCCCATGTAAAATACCTATTTTTATCTTTTAAAATATTAATTCAAATTGATTAACACATCATTTTATAATATTTTACTTTCAATCTGAAAAATGTTATGAAAGCCTTGAAATAAATATGGTCCATGCCTCCCTTTAGACTCACCCCTCTTTGCTGCAGGTATGGCTTCAGTGTAAAATAGAATAACCCGTTACTTGTAACGCATTAATGCCCATCTCTGGCTGTAACTGTGGAATCAGAAAGCATTGTTGCAAAACAGTACATCTCCAAACTCAAAAATATAAACATACAAGAAAAGCGGACTGTTAAAACCTTCTGTCTGATCAGAAACATACTCAAGGCCATGCAAAGTGTGCTGTTGGCTCTTAAACTGTGTGTCACATCTGGAACGTCTACCTCCATGTGCAAAAATTCATTCTCTGTGTTAAGGAATATTTTAACTGACCACAGATGCAATACATTGTTGCATTTTGGGAATAAGAATATATGCTCTAGTTTACATAATTTTCAATGAGAACACAAGAGTTTTATCAGTTTAAAACGTTTTTCTACTAAGTAATCTCTACTTGTTGCTTAGTTGGATGTAGCTCAGGAGTTAGTAACTGGAAGGCTGGTGGTTTGATCCCTGGCTGCTCCCGTCTGCATGCAAAATATCCTTGGGTAAGATACTAACCCCAAATTATTCTGCAATGAATCCACTCGCATGTGAATGTTTTAATCTTAGCTAGAAAGCTCTTAAGAAAAAGTGCTTGTATGAATGGATGAATGAGGCATGTTGTATAAAGTGCTTTGAGTGCTTAGGTAGAGTAGAATAGTTCCATATAAGAACCAGACCATTTACTATTTAGGTTTACGTTAAGATTGGTAGGTAAAAAAAAAATTTCTATTTCAGATAAAAGGTTGACATGTGTAAATGTTGGCTCATAACAGTCTTATAGTCACTGTGGTACCTCGAGGACAATGGACAATGGTCCCACTCAGCAGTGAAGAGTACCTGCTGAGTACTACATGCCCTCCATGTTGTACTCAGCAGGTACTCTTTACTGCTGCCATAAACAAATATGCTATAGTGTCAGATTTTCATAGGTAATGACCAGGAAGGACAACATTACAAATGAGTATATATAGTAGGTCAACTGAGATTGATCAGTGTGGAGATAAATTTAGAAAGGCAAGATTGAGCTACTTTGTCCAATTCTATCCCTCCTCTGCACGTGTACAAAGGATGTCAAATATTGAACTGCCAGGAAGGAAGGAAAGAGTGAGCCAGGAGAAGAGGTTTATGGATGTGATGAAGGAGGACTACAGAATGTTAGCGTGAGAAGAGGATGCTAGGGGTAGGGTGAGATGGAGGAAGATGGTCCTCTGTGATGACCCTTAAAGCTGAAAAAAGATGAAGCATTGAGAACAGTCCATGATTTTCTGACTGATATTATGTTTCCTTAAAAGTTGAAAGAATGTTATGGTAAATTCAAACTGGAAGACCAAGATCCATGTCTGTCCCCTGTTTGCTGCCCGCAAAGCTTAGGGTATAGGAAAGTGGTCTTTGTTGATACAACTAAAAGATTTATGATTTGAGTACAGCCTCTCTGATGGATGATTTGAATGATCAAATTTCAGGGGCAGCAGTCCCTTTGCTACAAAGGCCTTGATATAATGGATACTGAGGAACAGTTTAAAAATGTCAAAGATTTATGTGCCACTAAAGTAGAGGTAAACTCTTTTTCTCTGCTAATAAAAAGGGCACCGATTCTCATCCATCCTGCCTATTGACATCTCAATTTTTGTGGCTATGTGTGACACTTAAATGTGTCCTTTCTTTGAAAGAGCAAAGTGGATATAAAAACACGTCACTGAGGTTTCATCATGGCATGGTGATTTCTTCTGTTAAACAGTTCCTCAAAGTGTTTGCAGAGTGATGATGGAACACTATGGGTTAAGGAGGATACTACTTCCTCCTCCAATTGGAAATAATCTTCCTCCTTCAATGACTCCTGTGTCCATCTCTTTGCCCACAATCCTCTAAATCTCTGCAGTGTCACGGATGCTTTGATACAGCCAGCTGGGGAGGCTAAGATTTTGGCAAAAGCCAGTGTAGGTTGGGTTATAAAGGAATTCTATAGAATCATATAGCTTGAAGAGCTTTAGAACAGCCAAAATCATGCTTGCTGTGTGGCTGTACATGGGTGTGTATAGTTAGGCATGCATATGTTATGAATGCATGTATTTGTGAGTGGGTGGGTTACTCTCTCTGTCTGTACATGTATGAGTTTGGAGCATCAGCAGCATGCTCTTATTGTAAGGAAAGCTTGCCTGTGAAAATTGAGAAGCACATGACTGCCACCAATTGTTAAGGAGTTGCTACTACAGGAGGATTGTTGACAGCTCTGAAAAAAAGACAATAAATTTTATTCTTGAAGTTAACAAAGACTTTTTCTTGAAACACATGAAAGTTTTTAGTCAGAGGGGCTTTTTTTTTTTTTTTTTTTTTTTTTTTTTTTTTTGTCTCCAGTTGGAAGGTGTGAGTGAACCAGTTGTGCTCCAGGTGTTTGTAGCAAATGATGCAGGCAGAGTAAAGCCTCACGGTTTCTACCAGGCATGCAGGGTGACAGGACGCAACACCACTGCTTGCAAAGAGGTGGACATAGAAGGCACCACAGTTATTGAGATTCCTCTGGAGCCCAGCAATGACATGACACTTGCGTAAGGAGTTCTTACAGATAATTAAAGACTAGTTATTACTTGCAGTGTTGATATTTAAGAAGTATTTGGTATGTGCTTTTGTATATTTAGTTATTCCTTCCTCCTTCTTCCTGTGTTGTTTCTACAGGGTGGACTGTGTAGGAATTCTGAAGCTCCGTAATGCAGATGTTGAGGCCCGCATTGGTGTTGCAGGATCCAAGAAGAAGAGCACACGAGCCAGGTTGGCCTTCAGAGTCAACATCCCCCAGCCTGATGGATCAACCCTGACTTTACAGGTTCCCTCATCGCCGATCCTCTGCAGTGAGTAACAGCCAACTAGGAGTCCTGAAACAGTTTGGTGGCTAATGTTTTGTTTAAAGTGATGTGTGTTTTAGTTTTATGTTATGTTATTAATGATAGTTTGACTCTTCTGTTACTCTTCAGCTCAGCCAGCAGGAGTGCCAGAGATCCTGAGAAAGAGTCTCCACAGCTGCTCAGTGAAAGGAGGCGAGGAAGTTTTTATAATCGGAAAGAACTTCCTTAAAGGAACCAAAGTTATTTTTCAGGAGAACATTGCAGGTGTTGTAGTAACTTCTTTTGTCAGTAGTATTGTAGCTCGATGTCATGTGTGTGAATGGTTTTCTGCATATAAACCCTCTTAAATTGTATTGAATTTTCAGACGATAATTCCTGGCAAGCCGAAGCAAAGATTGACATGGATCTTTTCCATCAGGTATATGCAAGTGGGGATGATGGGGATCCCCTTGAGTTTTTAACTGAATAATCTAAGCTGCTGTATCAAACCTGTTTTTTGGCATTCACTTCACACAAAAATGTGATCTTTTTTCCCAGAATCACTTGATAGTGACAGTCCCTCCATTTCACAACCAGTCAATCACTTCTCCTGTTTCTGTGGGTATTTTTGTGATGACCAATGCTGGTAGATCACATGAAGCCCAACCCTTCACCTACTCTCCAGACTCAGGTAACAGCAAGCAGCCTATGCATGAAAGTTACATAGTTCATGATTTTCAGCCGTCATGGCATTCATAGCTTTTAAATGTTGACACTTATTGCTAATTGTGACACTTAAGGGCTATTTCTGTTCTGAAGAGTGTGAATAGAGCTAACATAGTACCATTTTCAGATAGTTATAACAAGTTTTAATAGCACTACACCATTATAATCAATCATATAGACAAATCTAATGGCTGATTATGCAATGCCGCAATTATTGCTGTCACAGACACATTTACCCTGATGGCAAAAAGAGATGTAGGGATTACTGCCAGTCCTTTGTGTTTCCACTAACAGATGAAGGTTTTATATGTAAATGTGTAGCAGATAGAATTGGTCCTGACATTGGCTTTGTGAAAAAATGCTCCACTGTCTGGAATAGGTGGCATATCATCTTATTATTAAGAAGGGATTGTAGTATCAGGGGTGGTAGTTTATTTAAATAATCTGAATTATTTGTTTTATTGTTATTTTAGGATATGTAGCATTTAAGAAATTGGAAATGTATAATTATAAGTCTCAGCAGTTGATTTTTTGTAAGTAATCTCTACTAGAAATGACTCTCAGAATATCATATTGATTCACTTGAAATCTGCAAAGTTCAAATACATTTCATAAAACAAACACTTACGGCTTTTACTTTACAAGGTTATTTAACTGTTAATTTTTTCTTGTGTTTTTCATATAAAAAATTAAAGTTTCCTGCTCAACAGCTCACAGTGGCACATAGCTGTCAAAGCCTCCCACCAGCTAACATTAAAACGGGAATTGTTTAACTCACTGAAAATCCTGTTTAAGTGAATTTGTAAGTCCGTATCAGCGTAATGTTGGAAGATGAAAGGGGACTTTTGTGTGGGTTCAAGTAATTTTAGGCACGGTGAACCTGGTAGCCTGAGTCTGAGTGACAAGGGGAAAAGAAGAAACTGCACAGAAAATAAAGAGGAGGTGGACCACAGGTAAGAGTGGGAGAGTGAGAGGGAAACGGTGAAGGTGCAGGGTGTCAAAAATAGCATTCCATATTTAAGACACAGAACGCTATGTAATCCGCTGGATAGACAGGTTTACTAACAAAATGTGTCAGAATGCTTTGCTGCTGTCACGCCCATCATCAGAAACATCTATTTCTTGGTTTTAAAATTCCTGGTTGAACAGGAACACAAAGTAGCTGTTTGCCATGTGCGCAGTCTAACAAATAATATTCTTAGTTGGATTACAAAAAGTGTTTTGATGGCAAGTGGTCGTGGTAAAAGTAGATAATACACTCCAGGTGTGTATGGTTGTTGCAAACTGCCCTGTGCTTGATGTTGGATGGGGGTTTTTTTTCTCCACACTATCCATTACAAACATGGAACATGCAGCTTGTCATGTATTGTCGTGTATGCTAAGCTCCTCGTGTAGATTTCAAGAAACTAATCATTGCCATCTCACATTCTAACAGTCCTTTTCTCCACTCTTACCTCCAGCTGATAACTCAAGTGTGCTGACAGTAAAAACGGAGGGGATATCCATGGTCAAGACCTGCTTATTTGATGGCCCGATCAAATCTATGCCCTCCGAACAAACAGAAATCTCTGACCAGACTTCCAAACGGCAAGAGGACACACCTATGGAAGTGTCTAGCAATCCACCATCCACAGAGGTCTTCAAAGTAAGATACCCCCTGCTTTTTGAGGAAGAGATTTTAAAATATTTACTTGAGAAATACAGTCTATAACACCGTTTTTCTTTCTCAGGCATCCCCTGATCCACTCATCACAGTGCAGCAGACTCTGGACCTTGGCTCTAGTCCTCATCCAGGTGGAGAGTCTTTTCAGAGAACAATGCCCTTACCATCAGAAGATGTGGACCTTCCCCAGGCACCCCCGGTCTTCCCTAGCTTAGAGTCCCTTAGCACGATACAAAAGCAAGAAATTGCCCCAACAACCTCCTTCTCTGTGTCAGGAGACACCACAATACCACCTGTGACACCAGAAGTTCCCCAGCAATTCCTTAGAGACCCCCAGGAAAGCTTGTCACCTGAGAGTTCCAGTAGTAGTGCAGGGGTGGTGGTTGTGGCCATGCCACAGATAGCACCTTCCTCTCAGGCACAGCAACAGCAGTCCCAGGTCTCGCTCTTTCCACAGGAAGAGGTGGCCCAGCTGGAAAGGGCAGTTAGAGAACTCCAGGGAGGAAGTAACACCACACTCCAGCAGGTGTTAGAAGCAGCTGTAGCTCAGCAGCAGCTGAACTCTGTGCTGTATAGCCCCACACCTTCTGCAGAATCCCTTCAGCAGCATGTCCAGGAGAACATGAACAGCCTTAGACTGGGAAGTACAGATAATTCACTGTCAGCACAGCAACAGCTACAGATACAACAACAGGAGCAGCAACAACAAATACAACAGCAGTTTCAACAACAGCAACTGCAGCAACAGCAACAAATACTTGGAAACCTTCAGCAGCAACAGCAGCAAGTCATCAACAACATACAGATGCAACAGCAACTTATATTACAGCCACAAGAGCAACAGCAAATTATGGAGAATATTCAACAACAGCAACAACAACTGCAACAAAATCAGCAACAGCAAGTTCTAAACAATATTCAACTTCAGGATCAGCAACAACAAAATCATATTCTTACAAATTTACAGCAACATCAGTTGCAACAGCAACAACAGCAGCAGCAGCAAAATCAAGCGTTGAGCAACCTACAACAGCAACAGCAGCAACTTCAAGAGCAGCAGGTTTTGGAGAATTTACAGCAACACCTTCAGGCCAGCTCTCTCCTTCAACAGGCTGGAGAACTACTTACTATCCAGACTAGCTTCCCAACACAGCCTCCATCACACACATCCCCCCCACAGCAACTCTTCCAGTCGCCCAGGCCCATGACCGAAACCCAGGGGTCCCAACAGCAGGTCCAGGCTGCCCTCATCCAGAATACCCTGACTGTACTGACTAGTGGCAGTCTCAACTCAGAACAGCAGTCCACGGGATCAACCCTATACCTAACGCCAAACCATCAGCCCCAGCCCCAGCAACAGCAGCAGCTGGCATTCATCTCCTCCATGGAGACATCAGCCAGCCAACCTCAGTCTGTTTCAATGTTTCAAAATCAACCGCAGTCTCAAAT
>VUQG01018371.1:27055-38605 GCA_015106755.1 Etia nguti
GTGAGCTGGAGCGGCACGCGCGACGCTCCTCAGCCGGGGTTTAAGCCCTTTACGTCAGAATCCAGTTTGCCTTTCCGATAATCTGATTTGTCCCACACAACCAGGGCTTAAACGCGCTATGGTGGTGTTACCCCTGCTGCTACTTCTCGTATGTTTTGGTAAGTGGATGAGCGAGAAACTTCCAGCGCTGAGGAGAAGCTGCAGATGACGCAGTTAAAAAAAAACAAAAACATGCCAGGTGATGGTTCCTCCTCATCAGAGAGCTGTGCGCGAGCGTTTATCACGCATCTGTGCTCAGCAATGATTTCACAGACAAGCCCAGTACATTAATTAATCTGCTTTTATTGTGAAATTTAAGTGCTAGAAATGTTTCCTGTATGTAAATTTAATTTAAAAAAATCAGACATGTGAAATGATTATCACAGTTGTAATTAAAAAGTGTTTTTATTCTTTACTAATGCAAAACTTGTGTATGAAAGAATAAGTGTGAAAAAGTTGTACTGAAACAGGTAATGCACTGGGTCATTACTCATTAAGGTCCTAGCAGTGTCTTTCAGACTAGTCAGACCCTTTGCTGAGGACATTGCTTGACTTTGCATCATCTGCTAGTTGAGCTGCAAATGTGAAAACAAACTGTGTGCAATTTCTAAATGACCCAAAGTATGTTCTTTTCCCATTTTGCTCCATTAATTAGTTTCTCTACAGGGAAACATTTATTATTCCCCTGGCTTTCTTGCCTTAAGTATTTAAACTGAAGCTTAGTTTTGTTGTATTTACGCAGTATCACTTTAAAAGAAGTCAGCTATATCAGTTGACTGTCCCAAGACAGTTGGCAATTTGTCAAGTTGAGCAATGCCGAGTTAAAACTGCCCTACCAATTTACACAAACACACACACAGTGTAGGCACTCGTACATTTGTTTTTCTCCAACTCAACTTCCCCTTCCATAATTATAAGTAGAGTCACAATTCTAAAATTATAACGGTGACCTCAGCACATGTCTGCTTTTAAATATAAAAAAACCACAATGTGTAAAAATGTAAAGACAGAATCAGAACAATCTTATAATATGATCCAAGTTTAATGAGTGATACAGAAACATTTTCCTCGAACATACAAAAAAAAAAAAAAAAAAAAAAACCACAAACATACAAAAAAAAAAAAAAAAAGCAACACCGGGTGTTTGCAACATCGAGGCTATGGCAACTATGAAAACAGGACACAGCATGTTCTCACATTGGCCAACAGCGACGAGCAAACAACATCATCTCTGTAGGATAACAAGTCTTTGAGAGTGCCGTTTGTGACCATGAGACCAAATCTCAAATGACACCGTTCCCCATATAGAGTCCTACTTTTAGCCCGAGACCCACATACAGAGCTGTGCCTGTGGGCACAAAGTAGAGCACCATCCAGAAGATGGCGGTGTGATTTGAGAGAGGACCGCAGAGGAAGAACGCTCATTATTTTTTCTTCTTCTCATCTTTCTTGGCACCATCTGCTTTCTCCTTCTCCTTGTCTTTGTCTTTATCCTTGTCATCTTTTTTCTCTTTGTCATCCTTCTTCTCTTTCTTGCCTTCCTCCTTTTCCTGTCCTTCCTTCTTTTCTGCATCTCGGTTGGAAATCTTGTTGTTGATCAGGTTGTGCAGAGCCACCACAGAGCGTATGAGCGAGGCCAAGTAGACCACCAGCATCTGGTCATTGGTCTTTAGGTAAAAGGCTTTTGTGAACTCCTGCAAAATAAAAAAACTTACATATTATCACAGCAAATATCTTAGTAACTTATTATGTATAATAAAAGACATTTGCTATTGCTGTGATCCAATTTGATGCAGTATTTGACCTCAGATTTTTAAGATAGCAAGAGAAAACACACACACACACACACGGTTTTGTTTATCACAGCAATTAAAAACACAAATTACCAAGGCATATGAGTATTTATCATGATATTGAAAATGGCAGTTCATCTCGAGTTTTGTTTGAAAACACTATCATGGCATTAAAGCACAAACTTCATGTGTCTCACTACACCTCAGATCGGACTGTTTGCTTTGCAGTGGATTAAACAAGCTGCTGCTCAGTTAGAAGCAAAATCTTAATCTTTTTATTTTCCTTATTAAGTTTCTGCATTAATTATTAAAGTATTTGTAAAGCTTTATTAAAAATAAAAGAAGTAACGGCCACATCTTTAATTTAGTGCAAACATAAAACTCCCAAAGTAACATACAGCTATATGTGTTTTATATTCTCTTGCACTTAAAAAGCTGCCTGATTAAACATGAAGTAAACAGACCTCAAACGTAAACAACTTACCAGTAGATTTACATCAGGCAGCAGGTTGAAAACATCCTGCAGCTGGTAGATGATCTGATGGTTGATGGGAAGTTTGCCTGCAGCCACCCTTTCTAGGTAAGAGCGGATGTCCAACAGCTTAGAGTTGAGTCCCTTTAGGCCGTGAACCTGGTTTGTGATGCGTTGCGATAGTGTGCCCACCGTCGTATCTTTGATGTCTCTGTAGACGGGATGCAGCGACAAGTCAGTGGCCACAAGTATTATCATGAAATTATGATGCGAGGTCCATGGCACATTTTTTTTTCTCAATGGTTTTGTGTCACGTTTGGCTCACACATGTAAACAAGAATCAACTTGTTTTTAATTTTCTCCTCGTTTGTGTTTTCCTTGATTTCAATGATCCGTCCCCCCCAAAAAAAACACACACTGCAGTGTAATTACGCATGTTAAGGCCAAAAAAAACAATGCTAACGTGATGTATCCTCAGCACAACCACATTACACTTGGTCAGAAGCGCATGTTCACTAAAGACAGTGAGTAACAGTGAGTAACAAAGACCGCAAGAAATTGATCAGCACACTGGACAAAAGATATGTTATTCCCTCTGACAAGAACAACAAAATATTGCATGGGACATAGAGAGGTATATCACAACTCGTGAGAACTTTGTCACTGCACATCCATGCAGTTACAAAGGATTTTATATTTTGCCTTTTTTGCATTTAAGCCAGCTGAATAAACATTTTATATGTCGGCAAAAATGTTTTAATTAAAAGGAACGAAGCACAGTATAAAGGTGAACGCAGTTCCCTGTTGATTTAATTGTGTGTTAAAATTTTGGTCCAATTTCTTTATTTCTATTTTTCTTCTTCCGAGAGCTGCAATTTAGGCGAACGAGGATGAATGTTATGTTGATGCAGAGATTTTTACATTAGCGGGAACATGAAAGCAGAGTTATGTTTATATCAAAGTCCAATAAAAAACATTTTTGTCACTAAAATCAACCAATTTTGATCTCAACACCAATCAAAATAATTGTGGTAAAATTTGCCATAATCGTGCAGCCCTAGCAGTGCACAGTTAATGCTCTGTACTGTTGTGTTTAAATTCAAAAGCTTGTTCAGTACCTCAGCAGGTGCTCCACTCCCACTTCTTCTGCTTCCTCTGCTCCAATCTCACTGGTGACATGTTCAAATGTCTTGGATGTTGGCGTGCCATCCTAGAAAGAAGGAATTACCCATATGATTGAAGATTTTTTTAATCTGATCTGAGGGAAAAAAACCCAACTTGTACTGACTTTTGTTGCCCCTTAGCGATCACTTACGTCATGGATTTCCTCCACGGAGATGTATGCTTCTGTGGGCAGACCGAGATCTTTGGGCTTCACGTCTATGATGACCAACACCTGGAAGTGTAGAAGAAATGTTTATGTCAGAATGAATAGAATTAAAGCTAGGTGATGTCCGCAAACATGCACATTAATACGAGGAAAAAGCAAATCAGTTACTTACCGAATTGGTACAGTACCGCTTGATGAGCTCATTGATGGCAATGTCATTCTTGTGTAATTTGGGTCCTGTGTGGTACCAGCCAACTATTCGTTCTCTGGCTGAAAAAGTGAACGCAAAAGCATGAAAATCTGAATGACACATAACATAAAAAACTAAACTAAACTAATTTAAGCGAGAGAAGCACTGCTTTTACCATTAACTTTCTTGAACATGCCATACATGTTCTCCAAGTAGTCATGGTCCAGGAACCAAACTGAGTCATCCCTGTCATCCTCATCAAATGGCACTTGGGAGGAAAAAAACAAAAACAACTTCAGAGTGAGTTAAAAAACTGGCTCAGAATACATATTCACTTTTAGAATAATTCAGACCAATACTGTGCTGTAGCAGTAAGTAATGAGACATGAGACAAGCCTGACTCAATAGATCTTCTTAAACTGGTACATCACTTATTTTTACAGTGGTGTCCTGTAATTGCCTAATAGAACAAACAAAAATAATGATTAAATGAATAAGGACAAGGCACAGGGGAGGAGAATGTCAGATAAATACTGGGGAGCACGAGCATATAGGGATTTGTAGGTGTGAAGGACTTTATAAGCCATAAAGACCCCCATTATATCCACCGTACAAGAAAGCTGACAGCAAACTGACGTCACATCTGCTGTCGCAAGTCTGTTTCTGCCAGCTGCGCACCTCTCAATTTTTGTAACCTGGCGTGTTGTGCCACTGCAGACACAGTTGAAGACACAAGCGTGTAACTGTGTCAATTTTAACCACTGTTTTAATGCTATATCAGTACAAAAGAGATTCACAGCTTATACAAAGGTAGATGTTGCGACAGTCTGAAAAGATGAGACTTTGTGGAAAAGTG
Source organism: Etia nguti (assembly GCA_015106755.1). NCBI lineage: Eukaryota > Metazoa > Chordata > Actinopteri > Cichliformes > Cichlidae > Etia > Etia nguti. The sequence goes on from VUQG01018371.1 coordinate 31,736, forward strand.
CTTTAATTTTGTTTTTGACTTCTCTTCCTCCTATATCAGCGCTGATGTGGAGATTTTGTCTGATTGGCGACATCAATTATTCAGAAGAATACTGCACCGGCTACATTATACACCGGCTGTGTGCTGACGCTACCGACAGCACATGAAGTCACCAACGTGACCAGTGTACTGAGCCCTCAAGGGTGGTGATGATGTGTTGTCGGGACAATGTCGGTAGAAACTGGCAGCTGAGTTCTGAACGCACTGCAGCATGTCCAGGCTCATACAACTTCATAAAAATTATTCCAAGCTTTAAAATGAAAATAAAAATAGGTGTTGGAACAAATGTTTTATCACTCTTTAGAAACAGTATTTGTCTATATTAACATGGCAGTAAATGCATCAGGCTGGTCACCCATATGTTTAGTGGACATGCTTGTGTGAAAAAGAGGATGAAAAGCAAATGTGAGAAACAGAATACCTGAGATTTCTTTACTTCAATTAACAAAGATGTTTAATGGTTATTAAATGCTTGTGTGAAAATAAAATAAAGCAGAAATCACAGACTGTGAGATGCTGCGGGACTTGGTAGACTATAAGGTTAAAAGATATGTGGGCATAAGACAATCAAGAAACTAACACAGGCACTGGAGCCATAAAGTGTCCGTTTCTGACTGTCCCAACTAAAACACATTCCGTGAACAAACATTTTCTAAAGACATCATCATATTACAGTGGACATCTACAGTGTAGATGCTTGGCTTAAGTATTAGTATATTTTACGGTGAAAAGATGTCTGAGGATGTACTTTACCTGCAAAACTGTTTGAAACGTCCAGAACTTTTTTCTGCCATGACCCCAGGAGGACACCGACCACTCGTTTCTGATTTCCCACTTTTCCTATCCTGTAGATTCAAGAATTTTAAAAAAGAAACGAGCAGAGGAAACTGTTGTCGTCACAGATTTCTGTAAAAATGTAATCAATGAAGCCCATACAGTCTGACTCGTTAGCTAGCCTGTAAGCTAAGCTAGAGTCAGTGCACAGCTCCGTCATGTTTAATGACACCAGATCAAACCGTTCGGGTACGTGGATTAGTTAGTAGAAATGCGAATGAATAACACTGTTTTGTGGATTCATTTACAGCTCATACAGTTCATTGACACTTTCAGAAGCTAACTAGCTAACGGCACTCTGACTCAGCATGGCTAACGTTAGCTTAGCTTAGCCTAGCAGCGGCGTCACACTTCAGGACACTTTGACGTCCAATATTGATAATAAGAAGGAACTTAAATACAGATCTCACTGACCTGTTGAAATGATCCACCACGCTGAGCAACACAAGGGGGTGAACGACCACATTTTCCACCGCTAACTCCGGCATTTTCGCAGGCAGAATAAACAGAACACAACACACCTCCACACAATGACGGCTACGCTACACTTCCGCTCGCTCCTGACGTCTCTTCCGTTTCTCTTGGCAACAGAGAGACGGAAGAGACGCACAAAAAAAAGAGCAAGAAGGGATTTAAACACCGAAGAAATGGTACGACTTTACGAACAACTTTTAATTCGATTCAATTCAGTTTTATTTATATAGCGTCAAATCACAACAACAGAAGCCTCAAGGCGCTTAAAGTTATAATTTCTACATAATGATATCTTTAATAATGTTTCTGTTTACCAAACACGGTGAACAATACATTAACCTACTAGTACTTATCAGCTACCCTTCTTTTTAAGGGTATAAAAGTATTATAACAGGTTTAAAACCCGAAATAATACAAACCATTATCAAATAACCACTCAAAGTAGAAGTCTTGGCTTCATATTAAATTTTGTGTTCATTTATTATGTTATATTTTTATTTTCTCTTTAATACATTTTAATAATATTATATGAAACTAATCAAACAATCACCAAGGATTATGAACTATATAAGACAGAAACCCTTAGTATCTGTTCTGTCATTTGATTCTAGCAAGCTACACTTAGTATGTGAAAATGAATGACCCTTCCGATAAGTAAGTAAAATCAAATGGGGGTGACTTTACCCCCATTACTTGAGCATGCCTGCCGCCACTTATATCTGTAAGACATTGTTATAAATCATTCTACTTTGTTATCCCACTAATAATAGAGAACCAGGATGTAAATAGGGCACATATCTTAATAAAATGTACTTTTTTTTTCTTTTAGAGTATATTTAACATTTTCTAACTTAAAATGGGACATGAAATCCCTCAACCATCAGGTTGATTAAGGTTTTCTCAGCTCTGGAAAAGCCACATTTTTTATGTAAACGTGTGCCTAAACATGTTTTTGGTTGAGCAGGGTGAGGAAGTTGAGGCACGAATGAAGAGGATTGAAGCCACTAAAGGTGTGATTGGAACGCTAGTTGTCGATCCAGATGGTAAGCAACACCAAAAAGCAGAGCAGTACTGCTCAGAATGATGCTCTGACACTTTTTTGTTTCCAAGAGAGGAAATAAAATATTCATGGATGTCATAATTATTTGAAATGGAAGAAAGTTAATAAAGACAAAAGACAAAAATAATGTCCTTCAGCAGCTTAGAAACCTCTTTTGGTGTCAAAAAGTTACTGTTGGGGTTTCCCAGAGAGGCACAGTGTTAGTTTTGCAACTGATAGCTACGGTCGGTTCATTTCAGTAAATAACTAGCAAGAGCAGAACAGATAAGTTATGGTCTAACAAAAATAACACAGTGTAACTGCATGGTTAACATGTTTTCTTCCTGAAACAGTGTGGCAGTTAAGAGGTTGAAGAAGAATCAGTATGTTTTTCTATAAAGGTGAACTGGCTTCTTAGAAGTGGCTGGTGACTGTGTGAGGTCCTGAGCACTGAGACTCAGGTGGCAGTGCAGGATTTAACCAGAGAAGAGCTGCGTCATTACAAACTATTTCACTATTTCATATAAACCTGAAATCTGTGTGTAACAGCTGACTGTTACAATGTGTAGAACAACACCAACACTGTTTACCATTAGATTGTGAGCCCCCCCGATGTGTGTGAAGGACGATACTGTTGTAACACGTGCATGAATGTGCACATAACTCTTGTTTCTTCTGCAGGCTTTGTGAGACTGCGGGTACTTGCCAAAGTCTCACACACTAATAGTCAAATTAATAGCTGGATAAAGATAAGTTTTAAAAAAAGGCGCACATCCAAATCGCTCCGTGAACACACTGCTGAAAAAAGGTGTGAAGAGATATTTTCATTTTGTATTGATCTCTGTGCAGAAATGCAGTTGAAAACCTGAAATGCAGCTCAGTTTTGCTCGGTTTCAGTAAAATACTATTACTACAGAGGACCAGAAAGGGACTCGGCCCTAAACATTCAACATGAGGACAGAGTGAAGTGTTACAGGACAGAGTGTTGTGCTCACAGCTTTGAGTCATCCACCCATCACAAAGCACTTTGAGTGCTCAGTTATAGTAGAAAAATGCTGTGTAGGTACCAGTCTATTTCCATTTACTATTACACACTCTCTGATAACATTTAGCCTTCTCATTCCAAATAACTGAGCACTCTAACCGTCACAAACCCCAAAAACAATATAATGTGTGCTTTTACTTTGTTAAATTTACTGTTAAACTGCTTTCAGTACCATAACCGATGCTTTGCCTCTTCATTAAATCCCAACAGCAGCTTTTTAATGCCAAAAGATAGTTTCGCTCTAGAGAAGAGCATTAATAAATCTGGCCCATGAATACAGTTATTATTGCAGTTCATATGTATTTGGTTTCCCTTTCAGAGAACTATAGCGAAGCCATGGTACAAGATGCATTAGGCAACTGAGATATTTTTTTTAATAATAGATTTTTAGTGTTTAAGATTTTGAGTCAAATTATGTAGTCATAAAGATCTGCAACACCAAAAGTCATTTTCATGTAGCTTGTTTTTCTCCTTCTCTCAGATCTGTAATATACAACATTTAAATATCTGTGAAAATGCAACAGTTGAGAGAAAAAATAAATAAATGAAGAAAGCAGAAGTTTCTTAGATTAATGTCTGAATCTTACAGCATTTAGTAGTAAATTTAATAAATACATAGCCTCACATTGTATACAGGAGAGAAAAAAAATGTGTGTACAGATCGACTGTTAGATTCCAGGTTTACACCGTGGAATAGTTTATAATAAAGCAGCTCTCCTCTGGATGAATCCTGCGCTCCACCTGAGCTGTCAGATACATCTGTAACTGTGACATTCAAAATTCACTAGAGAATAAGAGAGGGAGTAAGATGGCCTCAAAGTTAGAGTGCGTGGGCAAGTGTCCCCCAGGAAAGTACGACAGAGAGAGAAGACATATCCAGGGAGGAGAGAACTGAAAGCACCATGTAAGAACTGATGAAGATGGTCAGACAGATGACTTTATGTTTGTAAATTCAATCTATTTGATCACTTTTGTTCAGTTATGCCCGATCAGTGTGTGTAAACAAGTAACAGCTCAAACATGTGCATGACTGATGCTCTCAGCTATTCAAACAGGAAGCACAACACCTCTGCCAAAAAGAATATTTATCCATGAAAATATTAAAAATACAATTTGAATGTCTGATGAATTTCTGAATGAATGAATTTCTTTTAAGGTGTTCCCATCAGATCAACTTTGGATCAGTCCATGACTCTACAATATGCAGGGCAACTGCGACAACTTGTGGTATTGGCCAGAAGCGCAGTCAGAGATATTGACCCTCAGAATGATCTCAGCGCCCTCCGAGTCCGCTCCAAGAGCAATGAGATCATTGTTGTAACAGGTGAGTGTGAATTAGTTAGGGTTTGTTGACTCAATGATTATAGTTGTTTTGATGTATTTGTAGGCTTTTGGCTCAGTTGTTTGCCTGCATTTGCATGGTTCAGCTTGTCTTTTATGTCTCTGCAGAGAACAACTATGTGGTGATAGGTATCCAGAAGCTTCCTGAGCCAGACGTTTCCATGAGCGGGGAGGTAGGGGTGTTGAGTGTGTTGCTAAGTGCAAAAAGAAAAAGATAGAAAGAAAGAAACAAAAGTGTTAAAATGTTTTAAATAATATTTCTTTTGTTATTTATTTTTTCCTCCTTTAAATAGCCAAGCATCGTGGTCAAATTATGTCACATAGCCTTGTCACCAGGTGCTACAAATGCCTCTTTCAACTCACAATTGGATGGAAGCAAATTTTAGATTTATTTATCAGTTTGTTTGTTTTTTTGAATGATTAGCTTGTAAAAAGATCATAAAGGAAGAGCAGCAGATTGATGAGCTCCATCCTCATGCTCATGTCATGATATGTATCAGTATCCTCTTCCAAATCATAATTTTCCAACTTCTGGTCATGGTTATGGTCAACCATGATGCCAGAGAGAATCCCACATCTGTCCCACATGAATGTTCTAATGGACTATTTGAACTCATTGGACATTAGTTCCCAGAATGAGGGAATTTATCACCTTAACCACCAATAATTACCAAATACAGTGTTTGCCTAGCATTGCATATCAGTATCAGATATTTTGAGAACCAATTACATTAAATAAAATATGTTTTTACATCCAATATATGGGTCACTTTTTAACTGTTTCCATCATATCTAATAAAAATTTAACATACACACATTTCACTATCTTGACACTGACTCACTATCCACATACTCCCGGTAGGTCTCAGAAACTGCTTCATTGCCCTGATACTTTATTCATCTTGTTACTCGTCCTCTTCTTCCTCCTGCTGATCAGACTCTTCCTTATCCTCAGACAGGTTCTCCCTTGGGGCTAGAGTATCCTGGTTGGCTACAGAAGGAGGGAAGTGATGGCTATTGATGTGTGCACGCTGAAAGACATGGATGAGATGAATGTTTCAGCTGAGAGAAGAAAAGAAGGAGGCAAAATAGCAATGTCTGTCCTTGAAGCCATTTTTAATCACATCATAAGAAGACCACAGACATTGCGAGGCCATGCACACTGTCGCCACTAGATGGCAAGACAGTGTTATTTTTACAACTCACTGATGACACGTTTAAATGTCTTGGATAAATAAAATAATACTCCTCTCGACATGTTGTGGTGCAACTTAACATTCACTGACATCATGGATTTCCTCCAGGGAGATGTACACTTCTATATGCCTGACTGAGATCTTTGGGCTTCACGTCTATGATGACCAACACCTGGAAGTGCAGAAGAAATGTTTATGTCAGAATGAATAGAATTAAAGCGAACTGATGTCCACAAACATGCACATTATTACAAGGAAAAAGCAAATCAGTTACATACCAAATTGGTACAGCACTGCTTGATAAGGTCACTGATATTTTTCTAGAACAGGTTCTCAAAGTTGTCATGGTCCAGGAACCACACTGGTTCTTGTCATCCTCATGAAATTAGACAGAGGAAAAAAGGACAAAAAGGTGTTGATACAGTGAATTATATATATATATATATATATATATATATATATATATATATAATACCAATTAAATACAGGCCCATTATTGCTAATACGATACCAATACTGATACTTTTAACCTATAAAGTGTCAGGGGCTGGGTCTTTGACCCAGCATTTTGAGTTTATTTTGTATTTTTGATTTCTTATGTTATATTGGAAATATCTTAAGTTCTTGTGTTGTTATTTTTAGTTAGGGTTAAGGATTATGATTCAACTTTATTGTCATTACACAAGTATAAATACAGGGTAACAAAATACAGTTTGCATCTAATCAGAAGTGCAAGAGCAGTAAGTGCAATAAGAGCAGATTATATACAGATAAGTTAAGTGGAGAGCAAATATACACATATACAGATAAGGGTAGTATAACTGGTGGAATAGTTATGAACAGAATTATGTACAGAGAGACTAAATATACAGATGAGCTACAGACAAATGTACAGATGTACT
>VUQG01018374.1:4512-17679 GCA_015106755.1 Etia nguti
CCCCCACCCCATCACCCTCCCACCCCCAGCATATGCATTGGCCCTCCCTCTTCACACCTTTTCTTTCCAGCTGGGGGTGGTAACCTGTCACTACAGACCACCCATAAAGTAGCTTGAGGCACCGTGGATTACCCGTAACACAGAGAATCAGTCATTGTGAGCACTCCTTTAATTAGTAGAATAAATAATTGATGAACCTATACAGCAAACCCACCAAAGGCTTATTGAGCTTTCTAGGTTGAGCTAACTGAATCTTGAATGACTGCGGAAAGTCCACGAAATATTATTGGACATCCTAAAAAAGGGAGCCCATGTTTTATACAACAAACTGACTGCAAAGATTTGACTGGGAGAGGGAAGTACTGCCAGATGATATCAGGACTTTTTGTGGCAGGGGTTGGAATGTAAAACGGGACACAGAAATACACTTTTTGTTCCAGCAAATGGTTATGTGAAGTATTTTTCATCAAATTGTCACACAGGTGAAATGTGGCTTTTGATACACTAAAGTATTTGCTCAGACTAAATGTTGCAACACAAACATCCAGCGTAAGATTTCATAAAGCATGAACTGATGTTTGAAAAAGTTTGCAAATATAAATGTCTTCATTTAGCTTTAATTGTTATTAATTTTGGTCTTTGGTACCTCCAACACTGGTCAAATCCAAAGAATAATATCAGTTGTCTATAAATATTTTCTGTTTTATTGTTATATGCTCTGATGCATTCTGATTTGTTTAAATGCTGGAACAGATTTTGTTTTTTGCAGCATTTCAAAAGTTATTTTAGATTTCAGTTGACAGATGCAAATGTGAACATGAAAAGGTATATGTGCGTGTGTGTGCATGTGTTTAAATGTCTGTCTTTATGTGAGGTAACTTCATCCAAAACATCTCATTATGTGCTTGGTCTCTGCTCACATTGGCACAGGGTGCTAGATCCGTTGACAAAAATTGTTTGGTAATGGTTCCAAGACATGAAAAATGAATCTGGACCAAAAAAATTAGATTAACAGCTCAAGCAAAGTGCTGGCATGCCTGCTGGTGGTGGTTGGTAGTTGGAGGGTGGTCAGGAAAGGCAAGGGAAGGGAAGGTTGAAAATGAAAGAAGTAAAGCGCAAATGAGCAGCGTGAGCAGAGACTCTTTTTTTTTTTTTTGAAGCTGTCTTCCAATGTGAAGACATTTTCGCCCTGTCATATATAAAAAATGCTGGAAGTCAGAAAAAGGGCGGACAGGACATAAATTAATAATGCTGGGGAGGACTATAGGCATCTAGTTCTAGGTTAAGTGAATCAGATTATACTTGTATGGTATAAACAGTTCTTTACATGAGAGAAAAATTTGGACAAAAGCAAGTAACCTTTTTCCAAGAGCTCAGTTGAAAAACTGCACATTGATGCCAGCAAAAGCAATGAAACGGAAGGTTTCTTTTGAAAAACTGCATGAAAAACTGTCTTCTTCAAGTGAAAAGATTTATTAACATCTTATTTGCAATTAATGCATTTTAGCAATAGAAAGTGAGTGAGATTTAGCAATCTGTACCTGAGAGAAATTAATTTCTGTAAAAATATGATAACCTCTTCTTCCGTCGTTTTTTCACAGAACAAATTTCATATTTAGAAAAGTTAGCACTTTGTCATAGAGAGTTAAATGGTCATTTTAATTCCCACTGTGGTAGCATGTGAATTGAAAGTGAATAGGCTCCCACCCTGAGGTCTAGATGATTGTTATTCACTCCACTGCCATCTGCTATTTCATGCCACAGGAATGTGGTGGCCCTGAGCACAAAGCCGCATAATGAGACTTTGTAGTGAATCCACTGAAATACAGGATGTGTAACGCACAACTAGATACACACTGAATGATCACAAAACTTTTACATATACATATATATAATCTGAATATTCTGAATGAAAATGTTGTGTCAGCTGCGGTTAAATTGGGCAGGAGCACACCAGAGCTCAGGCTTGGCTCCCGATGTTCAGACTCATCATGCTGGAACTCCTCCTCTTTCTGTATCACAGCAAAACCTACTTGCATGCAACTCTTGATCTCTGCTCTTGGACACAAACATCTCATGCTGAACAAACAGAAATTGATTCATACCAAATGTCACACTTCTAGTACTGAAACTTCTGTCCCTTGCATACAGATTCTGCATATTCACGTGGTATTTATAGAAGTTAGATGCACTGTGATGTGTTCATATAGACTAGAAGAACTAAAACTCACAAAAAAGTGCTGAAAAGGCCTCTTATTTCTTTTTAGTTGATTTAATTGTAGTATTTCTTATCTTAAAATAATGTTATGGCATCTACAGTATCTGTGACTTTGAGATCTCACACAACAACTGGGAACTGGAATCATTGCCAATATGTATTCAGTGAAACCCTGTTCACTTTGGAATTTTATCTCACATCGAAGACACTGGCAAACGGTCGGAATAGCCATCTGTAATCCCAATTAGAACGGCCTTTTCTATGCTGCAGAACATCTGTTTATTTTTGTCCTATAACTCTTTGTGAAGCCCACTTGGGATCTGCTGTCATGAAATTCCAGGTGTACAGGACAGAATGCACATGAAGCTGCTTGCTAATTAGTCAATGGCCATTTGACTGTTTGTGAAACTTTTTCTCTGTGATGGCAGAATTTTTGAAAACACTTTTGGAATCAGAGTTCCTTTAATTTGCAACATTTAACCATAATTAGATTTTTGGGGTTTTTTTGTTTTTGTTTTTTAAGCAGGGCAGTGGAGAGAAGACTGGAAAACTGGGAGAAAGACCAGATGAAGACATGGTGTAAACAGCCTTAGGGCATTTTCAGACTTGGGCCTCTGCGTTAGCCTTATGGCATATGGGTCACCTCCTACCCAGTGTGTTAAACCAGCACCCAATTATAAATAAAGTTGGTTAAGACCAACTTGTGTTTAGTTACACTAGAAATCTAATATTACCTCCTGTTAATGGTAAGTTTACAGAAATATTTCTGTAGGCAATCAAGTCAAACAGTATTATTTTCCCTGAAAATTTGAAAACACCCTTCCTTCAGCACCCTGCTAAGCCCATCACGATGGGATCTCTCAGTGTAGATATTCTGTCAATAAAAAGGTGACTCTAGAGGTCCCATATGTTTGTGTTAGTACATGGAGTCTATGCAGACCAAGCTTCTGCCATTTTTGCATCAGCTCAGCCCATTATCTCAATGAGGAGGACAGCTTCTCCAACACAGATATTGGGTGTACTCGGCAAGAATTGGTAAGATGGGCTATATGAATTTATAAACATTACAACAGAAATTAGCTCCCTAAAGCAGTCTTCTACAGTCTTATTTCATTTAAGGCCACTGCTTCCAGTCCAGAGATACTTCATTAAATTGAAATATGAATTGGGAAAAAAATGGAAAACAGAAAGCAGAGACCCCTTCTGCTCCCAGCCAAACCGGAGGACAAAGTCTTGCACAGACAGAGGCTCTCACACTCACTGGCACTTTGGAGAGTCAGACTGCATCTCCATGCAGCTGTTGGCACTTTTGACAGCTTCCACTGTGTTCATGACATGGGTCCACAAAAAGCCCCCAGGTCCCCAAACTTCAGTATTCAGTGTTGTTGAGAGGACAGACTTGACAGCACAGTAGCAAAACTCCACACAGAATGGTTTCACAGTCATTAAATAAAGATAGCAGAGTTTTCTGTAGTGTTTTTAACAGTCTGCTCAGCGGTCTAAAGAACACTGAATGTTTTTCACCGGTTGACTGATTTACTGACCCCATTGTTAAAACACATGCAAAAGGTGAAACTGGCAGGCCTTTTCAGCTCCATTTTTTCTTTGTTTTATCAGGTGAATTTCAGCATGCATTGTTAAGTCTTTGTGCTAAGTACTTGTGAACTGTTTCTTTCAAGACCTTTTGCCTAAATGGCCAATGTGGCAGGTACAACACTTAATCAAAGAGTTACATCATGGCAGCTGTCTCAGTGCCAAAATTTAGTCTTCTGGCTTCTAAGATTTGTGATTCTATTCCAACTAATCTTTAGGCTGTCATGAATGTTACCCCTGTTGGATTATGCTGGACTTGTGTCCAACTCCCTTTAGCTCCAAAGATGTGGCAGTGAAAAGGCCTTTGAACAGGCTGGCCAAACACTGTCTGTCTATGGCTTTGGTCCCAACTGGTAGCAGCCAGCTGACACATCTCTTGTTAGCTGTTTTTCTTCATCCTAGTTATTTACTTAACTGGAAATGTCACTAAGAAGGCTTTGGTATGTAGCCATTTTTTCTTCCTCATGTCCTGTCTTCATGTTATCTATCTCTCTTTTTACTCCCCCACACTGTCCTTATCTGTTTCGCCTCTCTTATCATTCTATCATGCATAAAACTATCTCTTCCTCTGGCACAGGGGAATGGGCTGACATTTGCACGTGGATATTGTAGTCATTTGCTTCCCCTAAAGTACCTGAACATACAGAGCCCTGCTATGCACTTGAGATCCAGGCAAATATCAGTGGCTATGACCTCTCTATTGAGTGCTGAACATATAACCATGTGGTCTGTGTTCATCAATGGTCTTTTTTATTTTAAAAACATTTTCACTAACCAGGCACTCGTCTTACAGTAAACTATTTTAGGGTGTCACACATTATCCATCCAGTGTTTAAATTTGTGTAGTTTAGTCTATTTAATTTCTCACTTTATGCTTCCTATCTATTTTCCTGTATATCGTAAGGCTACATTATGTGTGCAGCAGCTGCTTCCTTTGAGGTATATCAGTAAATAATTGATGGGTATGAGTCTAGATCTCTTTCAAAGTTTAATTAGTTGCAAGGAAAACACAGAAGCTGCCCTTTCTCACACACATACCGCACAATTTACCTGTGTATAACCCTGTGCTGTGATTTAATCATTGCAAAACAATAAATCAGCGCATTACTCTTGTTTTTACAGCTGCAATCCTTAAGGACTCTGAAAAATGAGAAAAGAGACAATGCAAGATTTATTGCCAGTAATTTCACAGCTATGGTATAACCTAAATTCTCTATTTATTTCAAGTTCAAACAATTTGTATGATATCAAGGTTTCCTGATACAGCTAGTGCTGGTGTTGGCATTTCAAACAGGTTCACATATACAGTGGATTTATTATGAATGATCAAATCAGATACATGTAGTCTCCCATCATTACTGTGCTTTTTTTTCTTAAGTAACAGCAATAAAAAAGACTAAAAAGACACACTCAATTCAGATAAGGACGAGGTATATTTACTGGCTTCTTTCACAAGTCACATATAGAAGAAATGCAGCACTATGTAGAGTATTAAAGCCTCAGACAGGGCTTTAGTCTTCCTCTCGAATATGCCACTGTATATTGGCTTTATTACAAGAGCAGAAACTTTTCATTTCCTTTTCACTGCTATGTCCTTGGTTCTTTGTTGTCCCCCCATCAACATGAATGAGCCTGTCCTCATTCATATAATGTCACCGACTGTGGTTTTGTCAAAGCAGCTGGCATTTCACAGACACACGTAGGGTGTTGGGGCATTGATGCACCAGATGTAACCATCCCTTCCACCTCACCACATATAAAGGCTTGGTTGGGACCTCTTGACACCACATTCAATTGCACTGCGTAACCTAAGTGTAATTTTTCAATGTACAGGGTTAATTTAGGATTTTTGGTGTTTCAACCTGACTAAATGGCAAGTAAAAAGAAACCCGAACTGTGAAAACAAAGCAAAACTGAGGACAAAATACAAAGCTTCCCAACGAGACACGAGTTGCTCACGAGGTCCTTTTTGACAGACTTCTGGCTAAGATCACCATCTCACTGGCAGCCCTCTTTCTTCATTGTTACTCTTCGAAAGAGGACTGCTTCTCAGCTGTTAATGTTGAAGCAACCGGTGCATCAAGTCTCCAGAGGACACCTTGCACTTACCCTTGAGACATAGCTTTTAAAAAACAGCAGTATTTGACACTCAAACGATGGAAATATTTGGCATAAACAATGCTAATTCTTAATGCTAAATATTATATAAGCCTACACACTGCAAACCTTCACCATGGCAGCTCCCTCTCCTAGCAGTATTTACTTTGTTTTCTTTGCCTTTTTTATACAGACTCTAAAAAGTTTGTTGTACAGTAAAAATCAGATAAGTGTAGCATGCTAGATGCTTACTTTAATTACACAAACATTATGTAAACTATAATGCAAACTATAATGTGACCTTTAGAATCCCCATGTACCAGTATAATCTTTCAAGTTTTACCAAGAGAAACAAAGGCGGTAGAATTTTAATCATAGATTTAATTTTTTTAAAAAAGGACCAAATGTCCAAAAGTAACATGAAATGTAGAATCCCCATATAACTTTCCCCATATGCCTATATATGTTTTCAATACAAACAATGGCAGTACAAACACAGTTTTAGACAGCTCTATATAGCATTAATATTAGCATTACTAGACTTCAGATCAATCTGTTGACCATGAAGGAGAGGTCAGACTTGACTTTGAAGACTGGTGGATATAAGATGGATTGTTAACATGACCCCGCTCTACACCCCTACAAAGCTTTATCAGAATTTACTCAAAACTTTTTGAGCTATTGTGTTTACAGACAGAATGATATGCACACACACACAAATGCTATCAAAAACACAATCTCCCTGGAGGAGGTAATAATAATAATAAATGATGAACAAAACCCATTAGTTGATTTACTTGCTCATTCTGTGTGTTAGGATATACTCTGGGTTTCTTAAAATATTCAGCACTGGAATAAAATAGTTGATCAATACTGAAGCACTGGAGTTTCACTGAAGGAAAGCTACAGAGATTCTAACCTTGTCTGCATTTGAATGAGCCATTGTACATCTTTCAGTATGAAAAACAAGAAAAATGCTACTGCAATTCCATCAATCACAAACAAATTTTTATCTTAACATGCAATATTAAAATTATTGTTGCTGTAGTTATCACCGGTCCCCTTGTGAATCAAAACAGCATGTTATAAGATTTCAACTGCGAGTAAAATCCGTGCCTGTGGAATGTAATGAAGCCACTAGACATAAGGGGTGAATACATACATGAGTAATGCACATGGCAGGGGATACCTTTGGACTTGGGAATCAACAACAACAGCAAAAGCAACCACCAGAAATAAACTGCACACATAGAGATGCAAGGAAAATAAGAATTTGGCAGCTTTACTGAGGACCCAAATAAACAGATGCTAATTTTTCTGTTTAGCTGATTTAATGGAAATGTGGTGCAGTGTACTGTAATAGTGAAAACAGTGAGTGCAGCTTATGAGGTCAAATTGCATTTAAGTCTAATCAATCACTTTGTAAACATAGCCACCAATTTTGCCCTGGGAGGTCTTTCCATTATCAAAATTAAAGACAGTTAAAGTTTAGTTTCATAGATCTTTGTTATGGCTGCGTATATTCAGGTTTCTGCTTTCAGAGGCAAAGCACATTTTCACCCGAGCTCGTTTTCACATATTTTAAGATATTTCCACATTACTGGTCAGGGTTGTTAATAGCTACTATTATATTATTAGTACTGTATATTAGAACCATCATTCTTCAACCAAGACAAGCCATTGTGGAAGTATGCAATCATCACCATTTTCCTGTATTTTTTTTCTCTTTTCTGCAAGGTTACTCAAATACTACCAAACTGTTGGAGAGGTGGAGCACAGAGGAGGAAAAAAATCTCATGTTGAATCATGTTACTTTCTTTAAAATTGTGAAATAGAACATTGGCCTTGGTACAGGTTAACTTTCCACCTTTTTCATTTATTTTATTTATTTTTTGAGTATATATCTTCTGATCTCTAAAATCTGTACATGTATAGCCGTTTCTCCCCAGAAGAGAGTTTAGAGAGCCCTAAGGAAATAAGTGGAGGCACTGAAGAAATTCACTATATTTCTCACCACCTTGATTCCTTTAAAATCTACTTTCTCTCTATTAACTCGCCTCTTTCCTTCATTCCACTGCTGCCTCCTCTTCCAGTCTTTATTCAATGTATTCTGTGAGTGCGTGCGTGTGTGCATGTGTGTGTGTGTGTGTGACCCACAAAGCCTGTTAATGTGCAGCTAGAGCAAGTCTTTGCCAACAAACCTATAGAAACACTCATTAGACGGAAGCTGCAGTAAAGCTGCTGTGTTCCCAAGTGTGTGAATAAAAATGAAGAATCATCAAGTGCATGACTGCATCTAAGCGCAAGTGTTTGTGACTTTGTGTCAATCACTGCAGCAACGGTTGAATATATGGATGCATAACATTTGTCCATAACCGTGAAGGGCCTCTCGTGTGCATTTGTTTGTGTGATAGAGGATCCTATTATCATTAATTAGGGTGGAAGAATAAATTCGGAGACTCTTGAGCATGACCCAAAGATTTCTTGTAATTTCATGACCAGATGCTGCTGCATGAGAGCTGCACCTGTGGAACAGCTGCAAAAGGAGATAAGCAGGAACACATCACTAGCTGTTCTGGCATGGGTTGCAACTGGTGACACTGGCTCACCTAAGTCATTTTAAAAGAACTGTACCTCCTCGCATAGCATGCGAACAGACTGTTTAAGTCCTGCTGCCTGAAACCACGTCGTTGCCCCTCTCTCCCATTCTGTGATGCTGAGTCAGCCGCCTGACAGTTGCAAGTGGACTTTGCTAATATTCCAGGGTGACATGAATGTGCCAGAAATGTCATTACTTTTTATAAAGGAGAACCTTGATGTCTCTGTGCATATCCACCTGCCAAAGCAGGCAACAAAAGGAGAAAAATGTGGAGCTCTTTCAGACCACGAGGGAGGCTTTCCAAAGAGAAATGCACACTCACATACAAGCATACACACAGACACACCAGCACACATTGTCACGATTAGATATTTTCCTTTCTCTATGAGCCCACCTGTAACACAAACTCTTTGAGACTTTCACCAGATGTAGTCTACTGTACACACACACACATGCACGGTCTGTCTATGCACATTCACAGAAGGAGAAACAACACTCTTTTCTAAATCTGACTCTTTCTCATACATACTCAGACTCTGTGCACACGCACACGCACATAGTGGGACATGACAGAGAGCTATTGACTGGGCCTACCTGACCTGACAGACCATTCACAATTTCTCTCTGCGTGGAACCTAATGTACTGGAAGAGGTGAGTGTGTTTGTGCGGATGAGAGAGTGAAAGGGGCGGATTGAGAGAAAAGAGAGGGAAGAGACTTAATCACTGTGTGCATGTGAGGAATATTCTGTATTTCTCCCCTTTGATTTCTTCTGTGTTTGTGCGTTTCATATGTATTCCTCTGTAGTCACGTTCTTTGTTTTCTCTTGAGAGCACTCTCAGAATGTGAGCTTGAATGTGAGGTCATGAGGAGCACTGCCGTGTTGGCCTTTCAGATAAATTTCTTCACAGCAACCCCAATGAAACTTCAACTTAAATGAAAGAAGTGGAAATGTATATCGTCTTCTTCTTCTTCTTTTTATTTCTTTAAATAAAACTCTGTTTGCAGAAAAATAAATCATAAAGTTTCATCACAGTCATTTATGAATGCCGACTTCGTATGGAATTTCAGAAGTGAAAGAAGGCAGAATAAATGTGTGTAGGGTTTAAGCTCGAGCTGGGGCAATTCAGTTTAACCACTTGTATTTCTCCTCTGTTTTGATTGGATTTTTTTTTCAAATCAGCTATACATCTGCATTTAGTTTCCAGGCCAGATTGCCTGTTAAGGTGGGTATTTCTGCAATGTGTTCATGAATTTGCCAAATTGTTTCGACTAAGTTGAGATTTTCTCATAGAATTACACTTAAATGGGATTTAAAATGACCAACAGCTACTTAATGTATTTTCTATGTGTGAAAAAGTGTGAATGTAAACCAAAAAAACACAGCTCTTTATCATATTCTGTTTTCTTCCAACGTCCTCTTCTGTTTCTCACTCCTTTTGTTTTAATATATGTTCTTTCTCTCTACAGAAAAGTGTGATGAGGCTCTTGCCTCTCCTCTGCCTCACACAGTCTTCACCAGCTCGTCTGTCTTCTCCAGTGGATATGCACCTGGATATGCCAAGCTCAACAGGAGAGGAGGTATACAAACATACACAGACATACGCGCATGCGGACACACACACACGGACAAGCCTACAGATGTCCATGTACTCACACATATATGCATTCTGTTGGAGGGCTCTGCTTACATGCAGCGTAGAAAGAGATAAAAGTAAATACCTAATTCAGGTACGTGCACATACAGCCTTATGGATGATTTTAGAGATGACACACTGCGAGATAAACGTTCAAGCTCTCATCGAGTGACACACTTCTCAGTGCTGCACAGCTGCTCTCACCACCTTCCTCCTCTTTTTCTCTTTTCTTTCTTTCTATTTCTTTATATTCCTTCTCCTCTCATTCCCTCCCTCTCTTGGCTTCAATCATTATCTCTGTGACTCAGACTGAAGCTCATTTCCACATCAGTCCACAGCAAAGACAGATAGGGACAGACAATTACACCCCTCTGTGTTTATACAATTAATAATTCATACTTTCCCATCTAATATAGCTGCACTACAGCTGAGGCAACAACGCTGACATATAAAGGCAAGGTAATCTGGTATGTTTAATCATACCAATAGAATTATTTCTACGAAACTACAGGACTGCGCCTCCTGTAATGACACCCACCAACCACTGATTAAGGAAACAGGGAAGGAAACAATGAAATAAATGAAAAACAAATTGTCAAAAGTATAAGGAAAGGATGGTAAAAATACAGTTTAGCATTCTTTCCACTAATACATTTTCCTTTCCTCTCCTGGAGGGTAGAGATCCTTGGGGGAGCATGTAATGGATAAAGTGTAACTATTCAGTTTATTTTTGTAAAAGCTTAAGTAATACTTGAACAAAAATAGCTAAAGTGTGCATTTAGATACTTTGCAAAATATACTTACCCACTGCGCAGAGTGAAGTCTTTTATAAGTCATTTTTGAAACTACAATTTTGTTCCACCAAAGGAGCTGTTTGTGTAACGCCAAGAGACGTCTTTTCATCGACGTATATTATACTTCTAGCGTTGACGTCCGTAGGACCTCTGTTTACGGACTATTTATGGTCCAAATGTGGTTGTTGTAGACGTCTTTTCAATGTCAAACTTGTCAAACTCATTTTAGATGTCATTTTTATTATGCTTCTGATTGTATAGGCTCTGTAGTCCCATGTTTCCAGAGGGTGGAGGGCATATTTTCTGTACAGAAACAGTTATGTTTAAAAGAATGCAGAGTGATTAGCAGACATCTCCAAGATGGCGCGGGCTGCTGAGCTAAAACAAAGGTGAGCAGCTGCACGGTGGATTTCGAGCAGAAATATCCTGAGCTTCTCACAGGCAGTTTGCAAAATGTGCGCATCGACAAAAACTGTCAGGCAAATAGTCCAGTTCATACGCACACACTTGCACAAACTTCTCGTACTTTCCTTCGCAACTTCTCTCAGAGAAGTTAATGTTTTTGTTAATGTTTTTAATATTTAAAAAAATAAATAAATAAAAGTTTTAACCTGGTTACAAAAAAATAAGCTGATTAATTAAAATAAATAAACTTAGTTATGCTGCAATAGGTGTAGGCTGCTGGGGGATTCCCATGATGCATTGAGTATTTCTTCTTCAGTCACCTTTCCTACTAACTATGTGTTAATAGACCTCTCTGCATTGAATCATACTTGTTATTAAACTCTGGCTGTCTTCCACAGCATTTTTTTTTATCATGTCTTCCTTCTCTCTCCCCAACCGGCCGCGGCAGATGCCCCCCCCCCTCCCTGAGCCTGGCTCTGTCAGAGGTTTCTTCCTGTTAAAAGGGAGTTTTTCCTTACCACTGTCGCCAAAGTGCTTGCTCATAGGGGGTCATATGATTGTTGGGTTTATTGTAGGGTCTACCTTATGATAGAAAGCACCTTGAGGCGACTGTTGTTGTGATTTGGCGCTGTATAAATAAAATTTAATTTAATTGAATTGATGTCCAGGTTGGGTCATGGTTTGACGTCCAAATTTTGGGCCTAGTTTAGACATCATATAGATGTCCAGAATTGGTCATGGACCGACAGACCTAATATAGACATGAACTGCACGTCTATCTGGCGTCCAATGTTTAGTGAGTATTCAAGCTATTTCCAAAATACGTAGCTTTAGTTCAACTACCCAAAGTGTTTCTCAATAAGGTATAGTAGCTGATAAAGGTCAAGGTTTCCTCTGGAAATCAGTTTGGATGTGAACGTTACAACTTCAAGACAGATTTACTTAACTTTAAAATACTATAATTAAACATTTATAATGCAAACTGCATTAACTGTTGATGTGGGCTAACCTTCAAAATGTAACATTTTTTGTACCAATTGTTAAAGTAAGACGTAAGTAAAATGTATTTGTATAGTGCTTCAATAGACAAGAAACCACTCATGAAATATTTTACAGAGGTATCAATTAAAAACAGAAAACAGCTGATAGGTGTTTAAAATGAACACACATGAACCAGGTGAAACAGCACAGAACACAAAAACACCCAAATGCCTGTCTAAATCGATGACTTTTCAGCGGTTGTTGAAAGGATGTCACAGAGTCAAGGGAAAATATCAAAACATGCTGTACTGTGTCTGTGTTTTAGCAGTAGATAGTCTCCCTTCGCTCTATCATTTTGACTTGCATTTACCGTATTTTTCGGACCATAAGGCGCACCGGATTATAAGGCGCACTGTCGACAAACGGGTCTGTTTTCATACATAAGGCGCACCGGATTATAAGGCGCATTAGACAAACGGATCTGTTTTCATACATAAGGCGCATTAATCGAAAACAGTCAGATAAGTCAAACTTTACTCAACTGATTCCTCTTGCTTCCTGCACTTCCGTACCATTGATTCATTAATGTCGAATTCTCTGGCAGCTGCTCTATTCCCATTTTGTTCCAGTGTTTTTCTAATTTTTGCTATGTAACTTTGCACTGTCCACTTTCTGCTGTAACAAAACACATTTCCCACGTGTGGGACTAATAAAAGTTATCTTATCTTACATTAATGACTAACCTCGTATTGTGGATGGATTCTCTCAGATGTTCTCCCCTACTGAAGTTTGGTCCGTTTACAGCATCTTTCCATGCAATTGCATTTGTCAAATTCAGCGTTCA
>VUQG01018375.1:9635-27535 GCA_015106755.1 Etia nguti
TTTGTTAGTCCTGACTGTTAAATTTTACGGATGTTTTTCTGTGTGTGTGAGATCCAGGCAATCAGATGACAGTGGATGAATGGAGAAGCCATAGCAAGGCCCACATTGAATCTGAAACTTTGAGTGAGTCATGCAAAAAAGTGGAAATTTATTCTTCTACATTTCACAACAGTTAATATCTACCCATACCTTAGAAGAGCTACTAAATGAACCTTGAGGTTAGCCTGCTTAGTCAAGATTTTAAGGCAGTACTGTATTTTATTAACCATCTCAGAGAGCAGTACAAGGGAATTCATAAATAAAATATGCTTGTTTTTCAGAGGACTTGTGCCAAGGCCCAGTAAAAGGTAAATAAAGTAGATTTTAACTGTGAATAATGCAAAGTTATTCTTGGAAAAGTAAAATAAAGTTGGAAATTACCATGATGGATCACTTTAAGCCTTATACTTTTCTGAATAATTTAAGACTTAAAATTATACAGTTTTCATCAGGAGAAAGCCTTCCTAAATAGTTATTTGGATTTTGAGGTGAGACCTTTGTCTCGACAGCCATTTGCAAAATCAATACTCAATTCTGAATCTGAACTCTTGAGCCAATCACGATAAAAATGTGGAAATTTATACTTTTATGTTTCCTATATCTAAATAAACCTTGAATTTGGACTGCTTAGTCAAGTTTTTCAGGCTGTACTGTCTTTTATGAACCAGCTCAGAGAGCAATACAAGAGAATTCATGAATAAAATATATTTGTATTTCAGAGATCATAGCATATGAGCAAAAGGACCTGTAGAGGGCAGAAATAAAAGTGGTCTATAGTTTTGGCATTTCAAGAAAATATGTGGTACAGAATATGAGGAGTTTATGCTGATCATACTAGTTAGGGTTATATGCGCGTTTGGGAAGTCTCATAAAATAGTTATAGATTACTGTTTGGGCCTTCACTGTATATCATGATTGCCTTCTGTAAAGCCACACTATCCAGTAATGAAATCACAAGGCTTTCAATTATGCATGGCAAACTAACATATTAATGTCAGCCACAAAGGCAAGGCAGTCCACTAGATGAGGAGAATTTCTTTATTTTTCTTTCTCCCCCCCACAGTTCATTAAGTTTTAAAATAAGAAAATCAATGCCTGAGATCCATAAAGTCAGCAGTGGTTTTGAGTAAATGCATTCAGTCAGTGGGTAGAATATGAGTCAGTGTGAGTCAGTCTAAAGGCTCACACAGCTACCACTCCCACCTGCTTCACTGCCATCGGCATCATGTATTTATTTTTTAATGACTGTGTTTTGAGGGGTTGAGGGTAGGAGAGTGCGCCCGTGATGTGTGCAGCGAGTCTATTGACAGGAGGTGGTAAAGGGGAAAGAGAAAGCAAACCTGAAAGCACCCACCACAGAGTTCATAAGAGAAGGTTCCTAGGATGGGTCTTTCTGGCCCTATGATTGGTGACATCAAAGAACACCATGCTGGTCGACTGGCATGAGCTTTTTCTTCAAATTGCTAATGCAAACTGACTTTTCTTAAGCTTCTACCTCATGCGCTATTTTTTTTTTCAGTATTGCAGCAAAATGCTAGAATATAACAGCCATGTGTTTTTCTGACAGTAGTCATGAATTGATCACAGTGAATTCACTTTTGACAGCTAACATCACAAACAGGTCGCAGGTTATTGTGGTTTTTTAAATGATAGCTACTTCTTATCATGCAGGCAGTGGTTATCTGCAAGCAACAGCAAGGGAAAAAATGAAATAAAAATAAACAAGTAATAATATTAATAATAATAAATCAAGGGTAAAATAACAACAGTAAGAACTACATTTACACAGACAGTATGATCAATTTATTCTTGTTTTCTTGTCGAGATGAGTCTCAAACTGCAGTTGTTAGTATGCTGACAGCCACACTGGAGGTAAAAACACTCCTGCTCCACACAGCATTTCACACCAACCAAAACCATACACGTGTCCAGTCAGATTATTTAATAGTTAAAATAGTTTAATTGCAAAACTAATTAACCAAAGACAGGATACAGTACCAGCTGAACATGCTGACTGTGGCCATCCCTTTATGACTTCAGTGTAGGTACCATCTGATGCCTGTTTCCAGCAGCATAACGAGCAATGTCACAGGGCTTAAATCATCTCAAACTAGTTTCTTGATCATGACAATGAGTTCACTGCACCAAAAGGGACTCCCTGTCACCAGCAGTAGTGCACCTTTAGGATTTGGTGGAATGGGAAATTAGTATTATGGATGCACCGCTGAAAAATCTGCAGCCACTGTGTGAAGCTATCATGTCAACATGAACCGAAATCTCTGAGAAATGTTTCCAGTATCTTGTTGCATCTATGTCATGAAGAATTAAGGCAGTTCTGAAGGCAAAATGGAGTCCAAGCTAGTACAGCGGTGTTTTCACTGACCTGTGTTTCCAGTTGACTACATCACTGTCTGTCTAACAAAATCTTATATAGGCTTATATAAGTCTTTTAGCCTTTTCCTATTTAAAAACTAAAACATGGAACTTTTTTTTAAATTGACAAAGGTCCATTAGTAGGTATTCAAAGTGAAGGCAGCTTAACACTGACAGATGGATGGACGTGAATTATTTTACATATTTTCTGTAGATTTAAAATGCTTAAAATGTCAATCAGATTAACCACAAAAAAATACTGTATTACACAACATAATAAGAAAACTATAAAAAATAAAACTTTAAAGGAACAAGTTAGGTTGCTCTACCTAGAGGGAAAGTTATTGATGATAAACAGATCTTTTCATTTGATTTCCAGCATCTCCTGATAGACTCAAATGTATACCCAGACCTGTGGTTGTAAGGAAATGGATTCTGGTACTCCTATAGTACATTAATTTTACTCAAGTACAAACCAAAACAATAGTAACAAGGTTGTCTCTGTCAAGTCCAATAAAAAAATAAAAACTCTGGAGTAATCCATTCATTTAATCCAACCATATCACCAGTCTTACTTTCATAAACCCGTGAAAAACTAAATTGAAACGGTAAATTCTAGCTTGTTTTATGCTTACATTCATGCTATAAAAGTTAACTAAACTATACTAATTAGGACTACTTTTGTCTGAATTTAATTAAAGAAAAACAATAATTCAAAGAAGTTAAATGTCAGCTTTGGTGTTCTTTGCATAACACAGCTCAACAACACATGACTTACATTGTAAAAGTAGTTAACTCGTCTGCATCAGGGTGATCTGACAGCTTTTGTGCTGGAGGCTTTGTCTAATTTTGTAATAGCAGAATCACCCAGTTACAGCTTTACTGGCTCCAGCAGCTCCATCCAGACCAGGCTGGATGTGAGGTCTCTGCTCTCATCAAAACAGGAAATTTATGTTATGATAAAAATTGCTGAATTCAATGTGAGGTTGATTGGTGACTGGTACAGGTCAATTTAAAAAAAAAACAACATATATATATATATATACCTCAATTTTGAGCTAAAAAACACAGACTGTTTGTCACTCTTGTGTGTTTCAGATAATCAAACAGATTTTAATATTAGACAAAGATTACCAGGCTGATATATGTCAAAGTCTTTGTTTCTCAGGTGTTTCTTTAGATTATGGCATAATGTGTTGCTTTTTGAGATCTTTTATCCTACTTCACTTTGTCACACAGGTTTTATTCAAGTGATTTCTTGAT
Organism: Etia nguti; assembly: GCA_015106755.1. Lineage (NCBI taxonomy): Eukaryota > Metazoa > Chordata > Actinopteri > Cichliformes > Cichlidae > Etia > Etia nguti. The sequence goes on from VUQG01018375.1 coordinate 13,311, forward strand.
TCATTATGTGTGGCAGTAATCAGGCCTGGGTGTGGCTGGTGAAATTGAACTCAGCTTTCCAAAAACTGTGGTTAATCACAGTTAATTCATGATTTAACAAGACTGCTAATTATTTTTTCACACAGGGGCAGGTAGGTTTTTTTTTCCCTTATTACATGAAATCATCATTTTAAAAACTGCATTTTATATTAACTTGGGTCATCTGCATCTAATATTTGATTTGTTTGTTTGATGATCTGAAACGTGTGTGGCAATATGCAAAAAAAATGAAATAAAAAATTCAGGAAGAGGGCAAATACTTCTTCACAACTATGTGAGGAACAAATACATGCACTATTCCCAAACAAAGGACCTCACCCTCGACACATTTACCAATAAATTGGGTGAATAGAACCATTAAGTTCTGTTCAGAAACAAGTCAAACAAAGGGGAAAGACTAACTTTACAAAGTCATCAGTTGATTTAAATAAGGAGACATTCAGCGCACACAATAAATGTCTCTTTGGAATATCAAGGCTTTCTGTTATTATTTATTTATTTATTGTCCAGATTGAGGCATTTATATCAACCAACTCTATGAATACCAATTATTGTGACTGTGGTGTTATTTTTTTTTAAGAATTTAACTCAATGGATGTTCAAAACCTTTAAGCTCAATAACTCTGAACTATCCTGAAGGCAGATAGAATCATCTAATTCTAAGCTCATGAATAAACCCAGCGTGACACCTCCATTAGTCCTTACACGCTTGACAGCTGGTGCAAACTGACCCAGTAAACATGAAAATTGGAAGTGGCTTAACTTGATCATTTTGGAACCTAATGAAAGAGCTTCACTCTAGCTGATGTGTACTGATGCATGTGTTCGATGTGCGTTCCTTTAAACGTGCAGTTATTTATTTATTTATTTTTTATGGTCAATATCAGCACAGATCCAGGGGTTCTTCTGACTTGGTAACATAAGTGCAGGATAAAAAATGAGGATAGGTGGGAATTCATTTTCTCCATGTTTAAATGTAGCATTTGCTTCAAGCCACTAATTAATACCAAGTATCCGTGGAGCTGAATGGTCTTGTCCTTATCCTCGATGTGCAGGTACACAAACAATCAATGCTTGCCAAGTGCCTGTTCGCTTTTTAATTAGGCCAGCTTTCAAACGTATTACATCTGAAATACACTCTGTCCCTCTCCGTGTCCGACAACCAGCATGCGGCTAGATTACACCCAATGCTTACAGTGCAGCACATCCATCTACAACACAAAGGAGGGGCTCTGAAACCGATATCATCAGTGGGAGCGCGCCGCCTCAAACTGCACAGTGTCCACTCCTGTCCAAACAGAGACAAATGACAGGTAAATACACCAAACGGCCTGTCACTGTACTGATCTGCTGCCCATTTTTCATTTCATAATAACAATGCAAGGGGAGAGTCTTCTTTGTTGGGGCTGCTGGTGCGTGAATGACTTGGGGAGGAAATAGGCCCAGTAATTATTCTTTCCTCCACTTGTCCCTCCTGTGGCGTCCCACCATCGCTCACACGCAGACTGCTGAATCCTGATGAAATCCTAACACAACAGCAGCTAGCATACTACTCGTGGAGCCATCACGGAGCTCGCACGATTGTTTCTGGTTGATCTGACACTGAGGGATTGGTATTTATTGGCATTTCAATCATGCGGTCAATATATAATGCAGCAAGATGCATGAAGTGACCAATATGGTAGAACAAGGTGATTAAGTGCTGCTTTCATATCGGTTTCTAGCTAATGGAAGTGATATCAGCCAGTCATGTGTGTAAAGTATTAGGCATCAAATCTGTTTCTGGGCACAGACAGTGTGACTTTATTAGGTAGATATGCAAATATGGAGCACTAAATCGAATGTCAAAACATGACAAAGACAGGGGGGCTCACCTTGGACTCAATGCTGACGCCCTCCAGTATGAATGCATGACCAAATCTACTTAACACAAGTGAATCACAGCACAGAGATGAGGGAATTATGAAAAGCAGCCACTCTGACCTTTACTATGCTAATATAAACCTGTAGCAATGTCCTACATGAGACAGGAGGATGGCTGTGTTTTATTTACATCTAGCTGAATTTTCTTGGCACAGCCGAAACGAAAATAAATGTCCATTGACCTGTAAAAGGCCGTTGTCCTCCCAGCCAACTACAGAAATTTTTCCCATGTCTGACAGTCTCTTTGAGCGCATGGAAAGAATACCAAACAGAATAAATATCCATTATTAATATGTACTGTCCTGTGCACTGACTTTATGCTATCACACATGGGGCTTTCATCTCCTGATGAAAACAAATGGGCCTCCCTTCCAGTTGTTTGGGTGTGCATCCGTGGAAACCTGCTGTCCGCTGTGGTTTTCACCAAATATGCACTGCGTTGTGCGCGCCCTCGTGCACAGACTCGCGTCTTTGCACATAAGAAAGAGACGGTATCTCTGTGAACACACAGGAGAATACAATAAAGAGAGTGGGAGGGAGAATGCTCCAGATGGCAATGCTGCTGTGCATGGGGATGTTGACAGTAGGCCATAGAAAAGGCAAGCCAGCTGGGGGAGGTCAGGATTTCTTTCCTCTGGGACTCTGCAGCCTAACAGGGAGCCAAGAGGATGCAGGCAGGCCAGCAAACAGACAGACAGACAGAGCACCGATGCATAATAGTTTAAAGGGTCAAGGCCAAGGATACAGCTGCTACACATCTCTGCAGTGCTGCTTCAATTTTCCCCTAGTTTACAATGAATCACCATCTCTATAGCTGTCCCATGATTTCTACACACCACCTCTTGAACATTTTCTACATTGGTATCCAGTTAAACTCTCCCACATGTTAGATTTTCCAGTTTTTGTTCATGGCTTAAAGTATAAAATATGTTTTCCAGTCTTGTCATGCTTCATCTCTTCCATCAATTTCAAGAATTCCTTCTACTGCTGCCCTAGCTATGTGGCCTCAGTTCCACATGGTGGTTTGCGAGGGTAATAGGGCCACCTCTGGGCAGCCGAAAGAGCCAAGGGAAAGCCTGTCATGATCAGTGACTTGGAAGGACTTTCAATGCATTGGTCGAGGCATGCAGCCAGTCGGAAGCAACAAAATGAGCAAGCACATCACAAAAAGCCCACAGACATGCTTCTGTCTGTGACCTCCCCTCCTTCCAGGTCATCTGAAGGCTATGTAAGGAGCTGGCTTCTTTAATCCATATCTAAATACATTTAAGAGAGCAGGACAGGAATGTGAAACAAGGGGATGCAGCTGCTGGTAGGGTAATTCAGCAACCTTCAAACACCTCCGCTGCTCAAGTGGCGCCTTTGGTCTGGTATGCAATCCGACGTCAGAGTGTATTAGTGGATTTTCTTCCTTTGGTTATAGTCTGCAGGTGAAGCTCACGCTTTCAGAGAAAATAAATTCACAACACAACAGCAGCAGCCTTGGCCACACACGGCCGCTTTGGTTTTCTCATTCTGCTGCAACTTCACACTTGTTTCAGTCAAGGTCCATTGACTTTGTATGCCCTTAGTCCTTGTCCAGACAACGTGTAACCTTGCATGTATTACATGGTCTGACAGACTCTAGCTGAAAGTGAGAAAAAGGGAGAAAGAAAGAGCTGTCAAAAGTTACTAAGGTGCTAAAATGCAGGGTACTATTAAATCATAATGTCACCATCTCTAGTTCCTTTTTTGCTGAATACAAAAGATAAGAAAGCAGTTTGAAGAAATGAGGGAGACCTGATGTATGCCTCGTTCCCTCAATTTGGCTAAAAAGAAGGTAAGGTCTCTATACAGTCACAATTTAAAATTAAAGGTCAGGGTTTACTTTCTGATGGAAAACTACAAGGTCCTGTTTCATTATTTTGTGTCAACTGAGGGTTTTTTTGTACTATCATCTCTGGTTTGTGTATTCCAGCTGCATTATTCATCAATCTATTCAAATGTATGAAATGTCTGGATATGCAGCACTCACAAATGCAGTGCTGTAACTCCCAAGCCACTGTGGCTCTCTTGGTTTCATGGATCTACAATAATCAGTACCTTACATGTATAAGAACTGGAAATCAGCATGAAAATTAAGTTATTCATAAACATCTGTTGTGGGTTTGCGGTTTACTGTAGTACAGGCACGACCTGATTAGTCATGACGGTAATTTTTGCTGGTGCACACTTGTCTCGGCTCACTTTATCACCATTAATTTCTGACCTATCATGAGGCCACAAAGGAGGGAAGCAGTTTCCAATTATGCTTCATTACAACCACCCATCCCTGAAAATGATCGGTGTGGATCATAAACCTCAGTCAATGTGGGTTTAAGTCTCGCCCAGTGAAGAACCTAACAAACATGACCTTTGCGAGTATGCAAATCCTTAAATCATTCATTGCAGCCATTAAATTGTTAACAAGCACAGTCCTTCCATTTGCTCTCTATCCTGCCAAAGTCAGGTTGTAAACAGGCTATTAAAGGGTCTGCCTGTGTCTCAAGCGGCCTCTGGCCTTGGTCTCACAGCACCTGCACTGGAGCTCTTAATGAAGCGGAAAATTAAAAGGTTTGGTCAGACACTGGAAGCTTGTTTCCTTCTATGAAAGGTTTGTTTTCTGTTTATCTCTCTTTAGTCTCTTCTTCGCCGCCATAGCCCTCCACCCTCGTGCTGCACTCACATTCAAGTAATCAAAGGTCACAATTAAACTGATTCACAAAGTACTTCACATGCAAAAAGAAATGTGGTCAAGTGGCTGGGCCCAACATTACCACCAAAACAAACCAGCCACAAACACTTGGAAAGAATACGGAATATTAAAAAGGAAAGGGAAAAAAAGACATAAAGCAATGGCATGAAAAACAAATAACAGTTTTAGAAATGTGAGCTTTGATAATTCCTTATTTGCATACTCAAGTAGATTTTTAATAAAGTGTTGTAGCAATGACATGCTCTGCATGTTTCAGAGTTCCTTTGGGTCTCTGATAATATTCAGCCCAACCAGAACACAAAGGTCTCATCAGAATATTACATCGAGAGGCTTCATAATGAGTATTTGCATAGTTGAGCAGATGTGTAATAAAGTGTTGCACAGTACTGCAGACATGACATGTATGTGTTTCTTAAGTCCCGTTGGGTCGGTTATATTAACTCAAACCAACCAGGGCTCGTCGGGTCTCATAAGAATTTAACATGGTGTGCATTGTTGCATAAGTGGCTGCTTGTAACACATTTAATCTGTCACCAACTAACCTTACCAGAGGGCTGTAACACAAAAGAAAGCAGCATTAACACCCTGTTGACCTATTGCTATGAAATATTTACAAGCTCCCTTCTTATACAACATGCTCCCACTTATTTAAGTCTCAGACAGGAGATTGTATCTCATGCTTAAGTAGCTAGCCCGGTCCTGAAGGCTCTACCAGTGGCAAGACTGTATGTCATTTCTAAATGCCACTCTCCGGCTTTTTAATAACTGCAACCACAGATATATCGTCACACTCCCCGGGGACCACTTAAAAACTAAGGGCCGGCTGAAAACATGCTTAGTCATTATATCGTGTCATTTTTTAAGAGAGTGTCCAGAGAATCTAAGTCTCAAAGGATTCAAATGGGCCTGTAAAGCACAGGAAATAGTTTTCTGAGGGAAAGATGTGACAGATGTGTCAATATCACAAGCCCACCAGCTCTAATTAAATTCCACGGGCTCAACTGTGAATGAGCCCCAAATACTTTCGAGGGAAGCAAGAGGGCTCACAAACTACTCTGATTGGTAGCCAAGGGACAAGAAATTGTTTGCCAAAGGTAAGAGGGACTTTGCTCTCAAAATGACATGCTGACCTCTTGCATTGACCTCAATCTCTCAGCCCTTGCTGTGTCCCACAATCTCCCCCAACTTTTGGCCGTTTCCCTGGGTTACCACAGAGACGGCCTAATTTAGAAGAGGTTGCAGGAGTAGTGAGATGCAGTCACTTATTGTAGAAAAGGACCCGCGTTCTTCAAACCAGCGATTTGGCCCTGGCTCCCTTGCTTCCTGCTTTGTCTGTGCTGCTACAGTGAGTGAACATCTAAATTGGCTTGGCTTTTGTTTTGGCTTTGTATCCCTGGAAGCACTCAGGAAGAGGACTTTGTGTAAATGATGCTATTTATCCCGAGCCTGTGTTTGATGCTTTTATAAAGGGTAATTTTGCCAGAATTTAAAATACTCCCACCCCCCCACCCAACTAACCTGTTTTATGTAGCAATGCTGATAGCCTCTAAAACAATACAACAGAACAGGAATGGAATTGTGTTTGTGTTCAGAGTACTAAAATTACATCTGAACAGCAAAGCAGCAACATTAATTCGCAGGAAAAAGGTGATATATGCTCTGGATTATCCACAGTCTTTTATTATTATTATTATTATTGCTGAAAAAAGCTTTTTAAGAAAAAAAACAACAACAAAGAACTGCTCGAAGCGCTGTTTCTGGAAGGACAAGTTGTTGATTTGGTTCCACATTTCATTTATTAATACTTTTGGCAGCGTAAACACAGTTTAATTTGCCCTCTTCTGTTGGGCAAAGTTCTCTCAAACCTGGGCAAGAAATTGTGTACTTAAACATGGTGTAAGATGGCTTGTTCTGTCACTCATGTCACTGATTAAATTTTTCAACATCAAGCATAGCAGGGCTATTGGTATGGGTGACAAAAATGGCCCAGAACTTGTTTTTTTATTCAAAAGTAACATCCCTTTCATTAAAGCGAAGTGATCGAAATAAAACCAAAAAATGGAAATTTCAAAGGTCATGTTTAAAAGATCTTTCCAGTAACTGCAGCATTATCCACACAGTCAAAACAAATTGGAGAATCCAGCCTTATTTTCACGCTTCAGTGATGAAATTTACCTTACACTTACACTGACCCAAGGGCACCCGAGCAGACCCTTGAAGATGTGGAAAGTATAAAGCTTCATTTCTGGTCACCACTTTGGTTAATTGTGAGGTCATCACACACTGCTGCACCATCTCCCACACTATAAATTGGGGCTATGTGAGCTCCCGCACTGATATGTCATTGAAATGGTGTAAAAGACGGAACCGCTTATAAATTTTTGTCTCCAAACCAGTTGAGCAGTGTGCAAGGCTTCAAAAATTATGCCGCCATTTGCAGGGGCAGCGATGTCAAACTCATTTTACATTGTGAGCCACTTACAGCACACTTTGTTTTTTTCTGTAAAAGGGACAGACCAGTGAAAGTCCTCTTTCTGTCAGTATAAAAAAGTTTAATTACACATGTAATCCATGAGATACTTTAATATAAAAAAGGAAGTACAATTTCAACAATACATATCTGTTTGTTTAAATAATAAAGAAATTCTACTTTGGACTTAAATTGCCAGAAATAAATATGTACATTTACAGAAAGTTTTCTGTTAGGCTTTAGTGTAATTATAGAATGGAAATTTTTGATACCTGACACACGTTTTGGTTTGTTTTTACTGTTAACCCACTGTAAAATCAGAAATTTCTTTATCAGATAGTGAAAAACAGGAACTTCCTGTCATTTTATCTATTAGTTTTTACTTTGGTGTAATATGGGGGGGAAAAACGTATGAAAACACAGTTAAAAGTCTCAAATTTATGCCCTCCTTCACATCTTCCAATGGGCCAGATTGTAGTCTGGACCCCAGGCCTTATGTTTGACACCCTTGTAGAGTATAAATACAAACAATTTCAGGAGCCATTTTAATTTTCAGTAAAATTTTCAAGACCATGTTTTAAATAATATCAGCACTACTTATACAGTCTTCACTTGGTTAGGGATGGTTCACGCTTTAATTTAATTTAATGGTTCAGTGTCTTTAAAGTGGGGTTTTATGAGTTCTTGACCCAAAGTAAGTGTATAGTCTGCTGCAGATGGTAGTCAGGAAACCAACAAGCACACAGGGGTACTCATACAGAAATAAAACAATGTCCTGCTGTGGACAGGGTTGGCAGAAAATTATAATTTAGCCAGTGAAATGAGTTTAATATTTAGTTAAGTGTAGGCTATATTTACAGCATTCTCTGTGCTTTAGCTTCTGGCAAACAGCCCTGTCAGATGAGAAAGGGCTGTTTGTTACACATTACTTGCAGCCACCAGACTCTATTGAGAGAAATGGTCATTTTACCTGGCAAAACATTGGAATTGCTGGTTTACTCCACCCTTTGTGTTACTGTGTTTCTTTGAAATGGGTTGTTTGGAGCCAAACAAATGTGTTAAAACATAGAAGTCACACAGCTCAAGTCACCAGCCGCCCCTTTTTTTTTTCAAGGTTTTTCTTCAAAATAGCTGTTTTAAAATACCATTTTTTAAAGTCATATCATGGTTTTACAACTCCATAACTTTACCTTCACACATCAAAGTCAAGCATCTCCAGTATTGGAAAGTTAATTGTAATGTAAATAGTTTTTACCATATTTATCTTAAAAACTCAAGATATAGCCCTAACTCCTAAGTGCCACAATCACACTAGAGTAAAAACTTGATGGCAACCTCCTTGCTTTAAGAAAAAATAGAGACAGGTTGCCTGGTGGTAGGCAACCTGTCTCTACAGAATCAGTCTGATTGCAGTCATTCTTAGACAGATTGCCAAAGAACTGCCATCTAATTTATTAACTGATAACACTCTTTGTAAAGAGTTGAGTCCCTTTACAACAAGTGACTCAACTCAACTGATAGAAGACCAGTTGTATTCTGGTTATATTGTATTCCTATATGAAAACAATGTTACTGAGCACCAAGGTCAGTTAAATTGCCGCCATGCATAAGTGCAAATGAATTGCATGATTTACACACATTATCTTAGAAATCTCTGGAGAAGGACACTTGACAAGTATAACTGTTTCCATAAACCATGGCACAGGGTACAATCATTCACTAAGCAAAGCAATGCAAGCGTAAAAACTAATTATGACATTGTTGTCTCAAACACACACAAAGTACTTTCAATCTCTGACGAATAGCACAATTATGATTATAAGAGAGCCGTGTGGTTATTCAAAGACTTTTCTTCAGTGATTGAGCATATCCACTGACACCGTGGGTCATATTGAACAGAATAAAACTGATAGTGACCTGTGTTCTCTGTCAGTGTGTTTACAGCACACTCTGAATCTATTCCCCGGACACAGGAAGATGAGCTCTGCCTCCTTGTTCTCTTTGCAATTTCTGCCCCTCGGGGAGCAATGCCATCAATGTTCCTGGCATTGTACACGATGTTCCTTTGCATGAGAGGTTTTCATGCTGATGTTGGCCTGTCATTTCTTTCTCGTCCAAAATATAATGTGACGGCATGGTGTACCGCTCAACATGCTCGATTTGAGCGGCTCCACAATGTCCTGTGTCCCCACCCACCCCCACAGACAAGCTGTGATATTCTTCAACACCCAAAGCTGCTTTCACTGTTGGTGTGAAGTAAAAAATAAGCCTTTTGCGATCCTCCACCAGGTGTTATTTGAATATTTTACTAGAATACAAAGACAAGAAAAACAAAATATCAACTTTAAAAACAAAACACTAAATTTCGCCACTGCATAAAATCATAACATAATATTGCTTTTTTGTTTCATATTCTTTCTTTTTTTAATAACTTGGAATAACACTACAATGGAAAAAGTGAGCTTGTAAACCTTTCAGTTTTGGTGCAACACCTTCTTTAATAACCGAGTTGTTTTTTGGTTTTTTTGAGCGATATTATGTGTCAAACAGCACAATCACCATTATCAGCTAATTGAGAGAGAACAGTAATTATCACCTGTACAGTAGTGATGCCATGAAAACTTTTTTTAATCTATGTTTAAACTCACATACACAAAGAACTTTAATATTTTTTTTTTGCTTTGTTTTTTATATTTGCACTACAGAGTTACAAACATGTCATAACAGATGTTTGTATGGCAAATGCGTAGATCATAATGTGATGGGATGATGATGAGCTGATATTTATCGCAGCTTTTTTTTTTTACTACTCTGTCACTCTTTTTCACACAACCCTTTCACCCTCCAGACTTCATACACAATATTATTAAGCTTACGTGGGATACAGTCAGTCAGTGTTTTCTTTCTAAAGTTTTAGCTTCAAGTCTAACTTTGAAGCTGCTATTTTATTCATTTTTGGACAGATACAGTAATGTGCAAAAGTCTTGAGCTTCTCATGTCTTTATATTTAGCTTCCAAGGCTCCAGACTTTTTTTGTAATTCTTTAAGGTGGTCTTGAACAGGAGCTCAGTTCCTCAGCTTAACCATTTTTAGAGTAATGTTGCTGAAGATTGTATTGTTTGGTTTTTAACTTAATTTTATCTTTAGACACTTTGTTAAAGCCAGCCGATTTCTTTAGTTGAAACAAAAAAAATGCTAAAGATAAGACAAACTGACAGGCATAAAGTAGTATTTTTTTTGCACCAACAACAAGAGCTTTTAGCTAAAAAAAACAAAAAAACAAAAAAAAACAATTTGGCATATCACTGCATGGTATGCAGTGTGTCCTTTCCTCCATTTTGAGCTGATAGACCTGACAGAGGAGCTTAGAGTTGCATCTGCTGCTCAGTTGATCCATGTAGTGTTCGCTGAAACCTCATCAGGAATGATCTCAGTGGAAGAGTGGCTGTCCACAAGCCATTATTAAGAAAGAGAAACAGAGAAAAAAGCTGAGGTATGCCAAACTACACAAGAACCAAAGTGAAATTCAGTGGCACATCAGTGGAAATTTCCTATTCGAATAATCATCAACATGTACTGAGAAGGTCAGGAGAGAGGTACGGCAGTGAGTGTCTACATCCATCTATAAAACACAGTGGAGGCTCTGTCATGGTGTTGGCCAGCGGTGTTGGGGAACTTGTCAAAATTGATAACATTACAAACACCGTCAGATTCTGATCCCACAGAGAACAGAAGAAAAGGCAGTCAACATCCAAAGAAGAGCTTTGAATGTCCTTCAAGATACCTGGAGAACTGTTCCTGAAAACTAAAAGAGTTCAGGCTCTGTTGAATAAATATAGTGATACCAAATATTGACTTTCAAGCTTGTTAGAATTGTACAAACTAAAATTGTTTTGTTTTATATACCGTATTTCCGAATTGGTTTGCACATGTTACAATAATCAATAATTCTGCTAGCAAAATAAAAAGAAAGAGGTGGTGGCCCGGGTCTTAACTGTATTTTCTGTGTGTGTTTTTGGGGGTTCTGAATATCGGTTTTCTAGTTTGTTTGTTTTTTTATTTTACTCTCTCTTTGTCACTAACTCTCAGGCCATCTGTAACTAACCCCTTATGTCCATTCACACTAATCACTAAACACTTCATTTGTTAAGTATGGGGACTTGTTTCAATGACTCTCTGTGAGAGAGTTTCTACTGCATTTTGCTACCATTTACAGACAAGCTGGAATCTCTCTTCTGCTCTCTGTTTCACCACGTATGTCTGCCTCTCTCCACTGAGAGCAGCATGTCCGAAAATCTGATCAAAATGTCTGTATTTTTAAAAAGCGCTCGACTTAAACAGTGGCAAGGTTGCTATATGCTTTGCTTTTCATGCAGGGAAGCAGGAAATGCTGACATTACAGCAAGTACAGGAAGACAGGCTTTGTGAACGACGGAATAACAAAGTTAAATATTTAACTCACATTCTGAATATTGAAAAGTATTTTCCAAGACTCACAGGGGCTTGTCCCGAGGAGGTGCAGAGAGACTCAGGATCAGAGGTATTAGCAAAACAGAAAGTTAAACAGTCTGACAAGTGTGACTGTCCATCCAATTAATTTGTTTTGAATATTTTAGACTTAATCCAATGCTGCTGTGGCAGCTGAAACTGCAAGAAGGGGTCAAGAAGAGATAGATGTAGCTAATGAAGAGAGAGATGTAGAAGAGAAGGAGGACAGGAGCCAACACACCGCTGTGGGAGAGCCAGCAACAGGTGAGACTGACAGCAAACACAGAAAAGCAGATTTTTCCGGAAAAGAAATTCATTTATATTCTTCTGTGAGACTTGGCCCTACTGCTCACAGCATTGTAAATTTAATATCTGTATAATTTCTACAATCATGAATAAGTAATTATTTCTCTCCTCTTCTTCTCTTTATTTTTCTCATCCTTATTAGTAGGCATGTGTTACATGTTATCCTATTGTCTGTTTGACATGTGTGACTTTTTAATACATTTGATAAATGGGTCTGATCCATTTCAGGAATGGAGGCACCACAGGGGCCTTTTGTTGAGGTTCCAGCAGTTTTATTGTAAAGATTACTCAGGAAAGCACATTATTACAGACCATTACCAAAACAGCATCCGATGCTAGGCATCTGATGCTATTTCAACTGCAGGTACTCTTAAATTTATAACTATTTGGACTATGAATCTCTGTACAACACAACACTACACTTATGGACTGAAGTGTAGAGCTTTCCAATTCAAGTGGTTTAACAAAAATAGAGGTAATGATGTAAGAATCGCCTGTTCATTTCTGTATATTATGTTGAATTAGAATCCCCCACCTAAATACATCTTTAACCATAGTGTATCAATGTGTTACAAACATTCACCTGTCAATATATTCCATCATAGGATAATCAGAAACCGTGTTTCTTACCTGTTGGCTGGTGCTGGCAGCATCCCGAGAAGGAGCGGTGGCAATCTGTAATCAAAGTGCTCATTTTTAACTTGTAACTCAGGAGCTGTCAGTTATTAGTCTACGCCCAGCCTCTCCTCCTTAATACACGCCCACGACAGAAAAGCAAAAATTGAAAAAACATTATCTGAAAACTGAAAAAATTCGATTTGCATGAAAACAAATAATTTATTTAAAATAACATAATTTATTTGTTTTTGTTTTTTAAACAGATGTTTTATTTTTTATTTTTTAAATATCTAAACTTAGAATTTCATTTCAAATGAATACCACTTTTGACCCTGATTTAGCGCCATAAAAAACGGCTCTAATTCAAAGTGCAATAATTTGAATGAATGAATTAAAGTTAAAAGATTCCACTTCTGTCACATATTGGTTGTTTCATTCCAAAATTATAATGGTGGTGTACAGACGCAAACTTATGAAAATGTGTAACTAATAGATAAACGCTTATTGAACATGACTAATAGCATAACTTGAGTACACTCAGATCATTTCTAATTACACTCTGTTATGGATGCCTTTAAGCCAGCTGTTGTTTTAGAGCATGGACCAAACAATTTCAACTGAGGTGAGAGACTGAGTAGCTCATATCTGTTCTGGATGCAAAGAAAGGGCCAAATCACCATGTGCCATGAACAAATTTCAGGCATTCTGATGTCTGAAACCACACTGTGCCAGAGAAATGGAGTCAAAGGGAGGGAAGAACAGCCGTGCGACTCGAGCACGTTGTTTTTAAGCCCAGTGCCAAAGCGATGGAGTTTTAACAGAAAGGTTTTTTGGGGGGGGGTTAGCAGCCAGTTTCTGTATGGTACTTTTAAACTACATGATCAAAGATTGGCTACTTTGCTTGACTAAATGTTATAAAAGGTAATACACTCGTTTAGTGACAGGTTATGTGGACCAAATAGTAAATAAACAAACTATATGAGACATGCATTTTCATTTAAATTGAAACATTTCAATAAGCTATATATGTCTGGCGGTTTCATTTTCTGCTGTGTCCCTTAGTGAAATTAAATTTGACACCTCTAGAAACACATTCTTTTCCAAACCTTTAAGCTTGGCTGAGCGTCTAATGTCCAACTACTGCAGGAAATCAAAGGAAAAAGTCAGCTAAACATTATTTTAAATTAAATGAAAGCTTATTGTTGTTATTTCACTGACAACAGGCTTGATTTAGATTTTATCAGTCATCGAGAAGCTGATTTCAAAATCCAATCACCACGGGGAATTAGCATGAAAGTCAGTTAGAGAACAGATGCATCTATGTCCAAGCAACTTGATTTGCATGTCTGATGTGGGAACATTTAGTTTGTTTGATGTCAAAATCCAATAAATGCTCAGTCCTGTTAATGAGCAGTGAATACTAAATCCTTGTCTATGCTTTCTCTCAGATAACTGGATATAACTTGGGAGTTGTGGTTAATCAGTTTTTTGACCTGGTCCCTATTGCCGATGGAAAAGCAGACACTGTTGTGACAGCTGTTCCCGGCTGAAATCCCAACAAACAAAACTCCATTGACTCAGGACTGACGATGCAGTGTTTAAGACAGTTAATTATTTTATACCCATGTGAAGTGAGATCATTTTGTT
>VUQG01018375.1:31635-45393 GCA_015106755.1 Etia nguti
CCCCGACCCCCCAAGGAGAAGCAAGGGAAATCACTCGAATAGGCTTTTGTTTTATAAGCCTTCTCGCCCCTCCATCCAAGTCCCAGAGATGGAAAGCTTGCACCTGTCAGTCACAGCTGCACCTGGGTTTTGATGCCTTTAAAAGTGTGACATCGTGCTGTGATATGAGACAGGAACTCAGACTCCGGCTGTGGCTGTTAGCCTGCTGGGCTTCCAGTGGGGAAATGGAAACCATTGCAGTATTTACCATTGAGTTTTTGCACCTTCTTCTCTCTTCTCGCACAAAACAAATCCCCAACAACCGAGAAACTACTGTGGAAAACGAGGGAAACATCTACACAGCCTTATCTCTGGAGAACAAGAATTGTGAATCAATACTGATTTTCCTTGTTTCGCGTCTTACAGTGTGCAATCTGGCACAACAAAAGGTCAAAAAGACATAGGAAGTGCTGGCTCAAAATTCAGTTTGAAGTCCAGGAGTGCAGATTATTGATCTGACAGCAAGATAAAACATACTGTAGCTATTTAATGATTTAAAAAGTGGTCTCGGTCCCAAAAGCTGCATGCAAGTCATTACATTAATCAATATCCTTTATCAAAGGGATCGGGTTTATGCAATTTAATGATAAGAAATCAGATGCAATATTGAATACACCGCCCCAAACAAACAAAACCGTACATGAGCAGTATCACTAATTCTAATACACATCTCTCCTTTGAATAGAATAATTCGGGGCTGAAACAATCAAAGGCTTGCGCTTCTCTGTGCCCTCCCACATCTTTCTAGTATGAGGTTGGTCCCAGCATACCTCAGGATTCTGTCCTTCAATGCTGTGCAATTCTGAGATAAGGCTGGTGATAATATCTGGCTACAAGATCAAGAATCAAAGGAAAGAATCCTGCCAGGTGGCAAGGGAAAAACATGATAAAAATCAGACAGAATATTTAAGAAAAACTGCATTTAAGCTTCCCCACTGTTCTTATCAAATATGTCTGTAATACCCTGTGAATTTAATTAATGACTCATGCAGCTATGGCTGTGCCCAGTGAGGTACTTATTTGTTAATTTTTTTTCTTCTTTTTTTTAAAGATATAGTGTAATGTTTAAGAATGTGCTCATATTTCTAAAGATTTTTAGGCAGAAAGGAAGGGCTTAGATTAAAACTGCAGGATCCTACTTTACCCCAAAAGTAAGGGGAAACGCATAAATTATACATAAAATAAGTAAGTGAGATGTGTCACTGTATAATTAACATCTTATTGTTATTCACACAGCCAAGCCCCTTAATTATACTCTCAGACAATGGACAAAGCCTCGATGGGAGCTGGAGCAGAGCTCTGACAGCCTCTGCGGCTGACCTCAGGGCCCTGCTTCATGAGTATCAGTGTAGAGGCAGTGGTTGACAGAACTCAGAATAAACCTCCCTGAGACTCGGTTGCAAACTTTTTCTCATTTATTTTTACTCCACACAACCAAAAGTGGCTTATCATCTAGGCTCCACGTGGGAATTATCTGTGATTGATTGCTGCAGCCTAGATTTCAAGGAGGATGCGTGAGGGGACAGGTATGCTTAACTGACCTCCCAGACCGTTGATTAATGCTGTGTGCTGTGTGTGCTGCTGATTTGTACCACTCTTCCAGAGAGCACTGAGACACTCGATAGTGGAGCACTTGGTCCTCTTTGCTTTGATAAAACCAGAGCAGGAGGAAACACACCCTTCCTCTGTCCTTTCAGAAGCAATGCCGCAGCTATTTAGATGATAGAAACACTGCAAGCAATCTACCTTGGTGCTCTGACAATCTATACTCTTCCTTCCACCACTGCTTCCAATAAGTGGCCAAGACATTGCCTGGAGGCTAGCTACTATGGCAAAAGCGGATAAAACAGGGCTTGCTGACCGACATGAACCATAAAATGAGAAAAGCCAGGGAAACTTTTGTGTAAACACAACTGCGTGTATTTTATAGGCACCTCCAGGGTGGGTTTAACTTCACATCTCTCCTAGGTTCCAGTGGATAAAGAGGCCCACGCTTAGAATCACATCCAGGCTTCCCTAAGTAATAAGCTACTGAAAGGAAACAGCCTGGGTACTCGCAGACGGGGCGAGGCAGGCAATCCATTTCATGTGTTTATACTCAAGGCCGAAGAGCAAGACAGGTCTGCGCTGTCTTTCCCCAGGCAAAGCGTTTTTGTTTGACACAGATCGGCTCAACTTTGTTTACCGTTTCCTTGATTTCCTATTTAGTTTCCTCTCTGCACAGCTGCGGGGCTAAACACTTGTTTGTGCTGAAGAGCTTGGTGTGATGCTGGAGATCCCTTGGTTCAGAGATGAGGTTTTTGACTGATGGACAGGTTCCCCTCTGGCCATGGTATCCTTCCTTTCTACGTACGAACACTCAGAGCATCAGAAGAGAGTCTGGAAAAGCTCAACAGGAAAGGTTGAAAACTGAGGGGAATTGCTTTGATTTTGTTGGAAATGTTCTTTTGTCTTTAGCTGCAGTTGTTTTGAGTTCTTTCACTTCTTTTAGTTTTCTCCAATGTGTATTCCATCCTGATAATCACTGTGTAATTGCAGTGTACTCTATAATGATGCACTGTATAATTAATAAAGCATGACTACTAAACACTCCCCCTGAAAAGTCTTGCGGTTATTTAAGTATCTACAATATGTCACAGTCCGCAGCGCCGCCGCCAAGTGGCACTTTGTTCAGCATATTTGTTTTTCTCACATGATACAGCACCATTGGACTATCCAAACCAAGTGTTACCTTATGCATATGAAGATAAAAAAAATAAACATCCCGCTTCCTTGTTGTATACTTTTTTTACTCAGCATAGCAGACAACAGAATTTTCACCTTGTCATTTAATTTTCACCTTTTTATTCACCTTTTAATATGGCTTTTAAATATGCTTGAAATACACACTCTGATGACACAAATCACTGCTGGAGACAGCATGCCTACTCTGTGGGAGGTGGGGGGTGGAAATAACTTGTGTGGTCATATGCAGACACAGGTGCATATGTAAAGTGCACAGCAGCTCTAGTGAAGTAACAAATGGCCACTGAGAATGACAGATTAGTAACGTAGATAGAATGAAATGGCATCGTAGGTGCAGAAGGGGAGATGAGGCACCATTCATCCTGGTCCAAGGGTGATCCATCAGGAAGCGCCAGGGTCCAGTAAAGGGCAACCCAGGAGATGTAGCAGGAGACAAAGCCCTGTCCACCAGATGTTGAACGCTCTCCCTGGGATGGATTACCTGGCATGTGTGCATGTGTGTGTTTGTGTGTGTGTCTGGGTGGCATATGCGAAAGACAGAGAAAAAGAGCAAAATATGATATGTGAATATCTAAACGGTCATAAATTTGAATCAGGCTGTGGGTGAGATGTGAGAGATCCACATGTGTTTTTAGTGTTTTTAGAAATTAGGCATGCTAAAGGTAGATGTAAAAAATTTGGGTGTGCATACACACTAAAGAGACAGAGAGCAATAGCTGAATGCTTATGTGCATTAAAAAAAATGAGGCAAGGAGATGCAGGAGCACAAGCTTTGTGTGAGAGTAATGCGCTTGTATTGGTTAAGCAAAACAGATGCATTTTATATTTCAGCCAAATCTCCACCAGGTCACTCAAAGAAATCCCCAAATCAAAAAGCTCTGTCTCAGTTAAAACACAGAGCTTTTTCAGTGCACATAAAAATAAATTGCAATATATCCCTCTTTATCCGTCCTGTTTGCACAGCGGCTTAACAATGTAATTACACCTCCAAAACGCATGTTGGCAGTTGGGGATTCAATGCTGTGTTGAGCTTTTTCACACACGTTAAATAATGCTGACTGAGCTGAGCAGCTTGTGTCAAAGCTGGAGCCAATTAATAATGAACAACATCAGTTAGTTCAATTAAAATTATCGGCCTAGGTGCTGCAGAGCTTTCAAAGTGAAATGCTAGATAAACAGCACAAAAGACGGATGGATGCCCTGGACATCACCCACTGCTTCTGTGCTCCACATTTTGAAGAGTCTATATCAGCATTCTGGCTGATGCGATGGTGCTTTTTTTAGAGACAGAAGTTACTTTATTTGGATGAGCGGGTGAGTGACAGGTTATTAGCTAATGCTAGCTAGCAAGTAAAAGATTAGCAAAACACCAAAACTGAAGTATAGACTTACCGGAGTGTGCCTACCACATAGCAAGCCATAATATTAGTTAGATAATTCACTATAAATGCTCCAAAAGACAACAGTAGGAAAAACATCAGATCCATTTCAGTGGCTTAAATTAGCAGAGGTTAGGGCTAAGAGATAGTGATCATTTCCAGCACCCTATGTCTGGACCATACAAGGTATCAAACATGGACAGCTACTAGGTCGGAAAAATGAAGCAAACACAAGAGTGGCTTAAACCTGCGTTGGTCTGACGGCCACCAGATGGGAACAGGTGGGGCTACAAAATTATTTCTGGTCCCATAAAAGTCCATGAGAAAGCAGCTTTGATCTCTGTGTTCTTTGTTGATGAGGTTATGGATTCAGTCACTCATTTTGGTCCATATTTAATAAAACATTAAGTATTTTGTAATCACAACTCAGTAATTGACTTCAATCACAAGTTGTTAGCTCATGAGTCAGACCCGCCCCTTCTTGTTGCATGTGGGGTTTTTTGCAACCAATATAGTGAAAATGCTCATCTCAAGGCTTCAAACTCCAGTTGGTGACGCCTATCCTTTACATAGTGTCAGCCATAGTGGCCAGTAACTTTGGTATCCATCTTCGTGCACTTTAATTCACTTCAACCATTTTTTTGTGCACCAGACTGTAAATATGCTTCTTAATGCTGTAAATTTAGGCTTTTTAACAAAAGGGTGTGTTTGGGTTTGACTCACTTTCAGATCTGGTCTCAAGTGGTACATAAAGTAGAGGAACTGCACATTGCACTTTGTTTCACAGCCTCAACATCCTTGAGTGAATAATTATGTCATGTTTTTATTGATTAAATTAACAGTATATATGCTACCAAACCAAAATAATTATGGTTGCAGTCTGCACTGATGTGTATGTAGTTACATTTCTGGAGAGGTGCAAGTCAAGCAGTGGCGTGGGCTAATTAAATCTGCACAGAATCAATATATCTGAGGCTGGCTGGATCATCGGTCATGGCTGACCGGCTAAAATGATAATTCTAATCACAAGCCCACTGGTGGGCGTGTCTTTTTTAAAATATGTGTAGATCTAAAAGAATGTGTGTTCATATGCATGTGGACGTTACACTAACGTAATATTCAAGGTTATCTCCTTTCATTCAAAGCTCCTTTACAGATGTGTCAACCAGCTTGGCACCAAAGACTGTGTGTCCTTGCTCAGATCCAAATAAACAAAGGGTTAAAATAATATCCTCTCTGATAACTCGAGGCTGAATGGGAGTGAGATTTGCTCCGGTGATTATGCAGTCAGACACAGCAGCCACTTTGATGCGTGATCATACTGTTGATGGCTTGAGAGTGCACGGATAAAATGACAGTTTTGTATTCACATATACACCGCCCACCCACCGGCACCACGAGCGCAACCCACGCGCGCACACTCAGAAACACACACTAATCCACAGACTGTTTGCCCTACATGTTAAAGTAAGGCGTGTGCTGAAAATTCCAATCTGGTGTTCAGCTTTGAAATAGACCTCCATTGCTCCAGGTACCCGAGGTCGTGAAATCAGAATGAGATGCCTCCTGAGAAGAATGTTTGTCAAACATCATTTTACATCTCCGTCTTCTCTCGCTCTGGTGTGTTTGCATGAGAAATGTAACTGGAGTTGATGAAACAGGCAGACGTACGTGGACAAAAAAAAAACAACCAAAAAAACACGCATGCTGGTTTCGAGGACGTGGTATTTTGGAACATCAGAATGCGCAATCACATCCAGCTTCTGGGCCTTAGCTTCTGGCTGCCTATGCAATATTTCTGAGTACACAGCTTGAGCTTGCATTGCATGTGTTATCGCCGAGCAGAGAAGGCAATGATGACAACAATGACAGCAGTAAAAGAGGCTTTGTTGCCTGCACGTTATTTGTGGCGCAGGGGAGTTTTAAACATATTTAAATAGTTAATTAAGCAACTTCGAATGCACAAAAATGCACTCGTTCCCATTTGGTCATAAACCACAGTGGAGCAAACTCATATCTTTTGACAGCATTAGGGATATATGCACTGGTTAATGACGCTTCCAGATTGCGAAGGGCTGATTAATTGATTAGGCCCATTAGGAAAGGAGCATTAGAAGTGCTATTAATTTTGCAGCAGCAGCGCCCCTTTGCGTGCTCCCTGAGAGCAGATGGCAATGAATGATGTATTTTGTTAGAAGAGTAAATATTGACAGGTGCGCTTGGGAGCCTCCTCAAGCTCCCCATGGACCCTGCAATAGGAGAGCATTCTAATTGACTGTGTGCATTCAGGAGACCTCTGGAAATCATATGCCATGACCCAGTCTAGCCCAAAAATGGCACATTAGGAACTGAACCCTGTGCATTAGCATTTGTTGTGTGTGCATATATATATATACAGTGGATAGAGGAAATGTGTGTCTAAGTCTAGAGAGAGAAGTAGGAAAATGGAGATGGAAGTGATTCAGAGTCTGAAAGGCATTGGTTTGGCCTGGGAAGCTCGAGATAATAGGTCCTTGCCTGGCTCCACTTTGCCTCCAGTCACAATGGCCCCACGTCATTTCAATCGGAAAGCCAAGAAAACTCATTTCTGAGCAGCGTTGACATCAATTGCACTCTCTCGCTCAGTGGCAATTTTAAATCGATTGCTTCACACAGATCCCCTCCTAGCCTCAGTGAAATTTAGCCAGTTTCAGACACAACACAGACACTGTAAAAGCAACATGGAGAGACCCATGAAAGGAACAATAAAAGCATATTAGCTGAGATTAGCTGATCTTGGTGTGTTTGTGCATCACATACTTGGAAGGAGGAGGGACCATAGGAAATATTTTCTTAGGCCAATAAAACATACATCAAAGTGTTCCTACACTGCATAAAGTCCCCAATCCTCCTGAGTTGGATCCTTTTCCACAGTTTATCAAACTATCAAAGGGTCAGTTTTACTCAGAGGTAAGTTCTCGGGTGTTTGAACACCATCAGTATGTTTAAGTTGACTGTGAACAACAGCTCAGAGGTGGCAGGGAGACAGCACTGATACTGTCCACAGCAGGGACCAACGTAAAGATAACAGAGATTAAGCGTCAATGCTTGATCAGGACAGATGAATATATTAGATAGGCAGATTAGCAATCAATCTGCTACTATTATTACTTCATTTTTTAAAATTGTTAATAGTTTTCTTAATTAAATTAACCCTGTCTTTTTTTCCAAATATCATTAACAAAATGTCAGAAAATAGTAAAACATCCTTATTACAATTTTCTAGAGCCCAAGGTAATGGATTGGCATTTATATAGCACTCTTCTTTTCTTAATTTAATTTTAAATTTAGTAACAGCACTTCTAAAGAATGATTGAAACCAGAAATTTCATGGTAAGTGGCAGCAGTGCCAACCACTGCATCACCGCCTAAATTCTGAACCCTAGATATATCCAATTTAGAATAATAACTTTGAAAAAACAAGTAGCAAAGCCTCAGATTAAAGCTGCTGGCAGCAAATGTCTGGCATCTTTAATCACTTACTGAATGTATATCATATCATCAGAACTATTTCCTGCTGAAGTGCTTATCAATTGCTTTTTAGTCTGTTTCAGCAGTACACGGAAAGATCAAGTGCCATTTTAACTCAGACTGCATTATGCTGGCTTTTCCCACCTTTCAAACAACAATGCACAGTACAAAGGAAACACCACTTTCCTGTTTCCCTTTGTGTCACAATACCCTGAGCACTTTAGTTACATGACAAAGATGACTGGTATGTGATAAGATTGTGGGGGTTTTTCCAGGCAGTGGCTTTCCATTCCAGAGAGATGTGTTGTCATTGTTGTTAGCCAACCAGTTATAGCCCCCAGGAGAAAACCACAGATGATGCTCAGATGAAGTGTCTTCCTGGGTACTGGGAATAATAGCTCCCCTTATTCTATCTCCACTCTCATGTTTCTCTATCTTCCTCTGTATTTCGGTCCCTGAAAACTACCAGGCGACTCTACCTCCAGTTGTATTCTCTCATACTTAAAGAAACTCGGAGTTTGGTGTGGGTGCGTGCTGCATGGCCGTGGTGGTGCTGGATGGCATTATTAGGCTAAAAAAGTTAGAAGTATACTTGGAATTTAGTCCTTAGTAATGAAGAATAAAAAGTAGAAGCAGCACATGATGAAACACCTTTTGCCTTTTCTAATTTCAGTAACATGTTCCTTTTGCTTATGTGCTCTTTTAATGCCTTTTGGTTCATTGTGTCTTGGTTGACATTTCAGTTCTTTTTTTCACGTTCTTATTTGCTTCAAACCTGTTTCTGTGCCACTGAACTCCTTCACAGCTACATGGTGCTGCGGGATTCTGTGAAGCTTTAGGTAAATTTTGTCTAAAAGGTGCAAATTTGCCTTATGGCCGCAAAAGACGGATTTGTTTGACCACAAATTGATCACAAATTCAGTAGCAGGTTTGAAATCTATGCTACAACTGACCTTTAAAAAAGTATTGACACTAGGACTTCAGCCACTGTCAGACTGGCCCACAAACATATAAATCTTATGATTTCAGACTGATTGACAGCGTCCTTGGACTTTTTGATGGAACAGGACATTCAGGATCATGCTGAGATGAGAGGGAGGACATAATGGCCAATGAAAAGAGATTCTCTCAATCATTCAACCGTATATACTGTAAGATCCTAAGTGCTTCATTAGCATTAGCAGAGCCACTCCATCACTCTCTTTTTATCTCTTAATCTAAAACACAAATTCATTCTGAGCATGTGAAAAGTTACTTTGTGCAGACTTGTTCTAAACTCACTGAATGAATTTGGAAAACCAATTTTTCATCGTTTAGTTATCTGCAAAGGTAATGACTGTTTTTTATTGGTGCCTTGGGAACCCATCAGCTTGTCTAAATTTAAAACTTCCTGTTCTTCAGGTGTACTCACTAGGTATCCAGGTCAAGACTTCTTCTTTAGTCTGCCAGTCATTGTTGGCAAAAAAATATATATATTTTAAAATGATGGTTTCATGACTATGTTTCAGTAAAATCTCTCTAATCTGTTGCATACAACCAAAGTCTGCTCAAACATGACTACCCCTTTTAATACCAAATGCAGATATTCATTGTAGTATTCATATGCAGATGTTTGTTTATTAGTTAGCCAGCGGCCTTCTTTCTCTTTTATGATGTGTTTTATCATTTCCTAACACCTTACCAACTGCTGATCAGTAAAAGTATTTTAAATGCATCCACCTGCAATGGTTTTCTTGTATATTAGAAGAGCATGAGATACAAACATGAACTACTCAGTATAACGTTGTTAAATACAACCGCCTGTGGTCAGAAATTCCACACATTTTTTAAAGCGTCCACCGAGCCCAGCGCATGACTGACAGGGCTGCACTTGGATTCTGTGTAACCAAGCATATTATGATTGCTGGTTGTATTTCAGCCCACCTGCCTAAATGCAATCTGGGCGCTTTGCTGATGTACTACACCCCACACTTTCATTATTTAGCTTCATAAATGCAAATCAAAGCACTAGCGCTCTGGGGCAGAGCTTGTGGAGGACAAGGTAAATTGAGGTGAAGAGGAAGAGGTGAGCCATTCTTCCAGTGTCCTTCTCTAAGCCTTATTACCCTGGAAGAAAATGAACACAACTGATACATTATAAAAGGGCTGAAATACCATGGCTATCTCTAATACAGTCTTTTCCCTCAAACAATGGGAATGAAATAAGGTCTTTGTCAGCATTTAGGGCATCTGCCTTCTTTCCGTCCTGCTTGCCTCGAGATAAAAGAATCAGCAAAGTCGCATAATGATTGTTAATGAGATCTTTATTAACCAAATTATTGTCTCGCTGATAATTGCTTTCTCAATGTCATGTAACTGTGTTTTACACAGCCATTGAATTAATGTTAGGCATTAATGGAGTTGATTAACCAAAATCAGCGTGGCTCTCCATCACCTCTTTGATTGGGATAATCATGTAGATTTTGCAGGAGTGAGTTGTGCTGTTAACGTCCCACGTAGAGCATTTCAGACCAAGGGCTGAGGATAATTCTCCTGCAATGGGAAGCTTAGCACAGTGCAACAGCAGCCTTTCCATGGTTCAATCTAACAAGAATTCAATTTTGTGTGGGTGTGTGTGTGCCAGTCCTTGTTTATGTGCTCTCTTGCATGCATCTGTGTAGATAGGTGTGTGTGTGTGTGTATGTGCGCGCGTATTCGCATTAGAAAGCGCAAGCATCCATCTAAAATACCATTGTGTTGCAGAGACAGAGATGAGCTTTGCTTCTTTTTAATTAGTGGCCCAGCGGACTTAACCCCACCTCATCATTCTGCCTGAACTAAGGCCCTACGATTAATTGACTCCTCTGAGTTGTCATGGAACTTCATTTCCTCAGGACACCGAGTGTGCCTCTCAGTTCACAACACATTTTGCTTGCACAAATATTGAGTCTTTAGTAGTGACATATGGTAAAGTCCTACAGGGCTTTGATGTTCCATTTTTCCATCTTCCTCACAGCCGTGAGATGTATTCATCTGTCTTTGGCTGACTATAAGCTTAACAACTTATCATAAAATGTTCCTCCTTACCCATTTTTGTGCCCGTTTTCTCGTTTCCAATTTGTTACAGGTTTAATTGTTCTTTTGAACTGCCAGTACGTTCCACGCTGCCCTCAGTTGGTGACTCTATTACTGTTTCCATCCAACTGTCAAGAGAATCTGAATTGCACTTTTGAAATGTCAGAAAAATAAAATGTAAATTAGGTGCGTTTTCATTAGCTCTTGAAGGAAATAAATAGTCTTTCAGAATATGAAACATGCTTAGACAGAAAATAGACCCAGCAGAAAAGTTTAAACGTCTTTATGCTACGTTGTTATATGAAAAATGCAACGCTTTATAGATTACGTCCATGCAAACAGCAACATAACCTCTCTAAGTGACAAACCCTCTTCACAATCTACCGATTCAATACAGGATGTCGGAATAATAAATGATTATGTACTGTTTGAAAAGCTAAAAAACAAACAAAAAAAACATCAAAGTGTACACCTGCACTTATTTTGATCAGGAATAAATTACATTACTGGAATATATAACCACATAGTTTTCCATTTTATGATTAGAAATGCCAGAAATGATGTATGAGGGACATCTAATGGGAAAGTATTATGCGATGCAGAAAGTAAACCGTGGCAAACATTTATATACACAAACACGGGTGACAAATTAAAGGGGGGGAAAAGTGCCCTCCAGTAGCTTTGAATCCACTTGTCCTGTTAAAGGGAAGGGTCATTGCAAATCAATACAAAGCTGTTGTTGACTGATCACTTTTATTCTATGACAAACCATTTCTAACCCTATGTCTCCATCTGTAGGGTACATAGGGGGGAAGTGCAAGAATTCCTATATGCAGACTTTATTTTAACGCCTACCCAAATATGCTTTGCAAGTCAATGTACCATGAATTTCTTTTCATCAAATGCAAGTCCCCTCATTCTTATTTTGAAAGTTCCTTCAGCCATCCCCAGCCTTTCCCATCTCTAGCTTCCCCGCTAGCAGGCATACATACAGCGATGCTGTGGAGATCATGGATGTCATTCAGCTGATCTCCAGAGAGCTTTGCGTCCAGCTGCCAGTTCCACCATAAAGGACTGCTGGCAGCGACAGCAGTTCTTGTTCTACTCAGGAAATCTGCTGTGAGCTGAAGGGGTCATTTTAACCAGAACAGGCACATGCTTGTGCCTCCTGCCCCTACTACAAATACAATCTGATTCTGTAGGAAATACTGGGGTGAGGATGAAAATTAAGGGAATCAGTTGCTATAGTCGAGACATTAATGCTGCTGAACACCTTTCAGATATCCCCAGACCTTCCCGTATGAAGCTTCCCCAACAGCAGGCATGCCGAGGTGATGCTGTGGCGATTATGGATTCAGCTGATCCAGAGAGCTTCACGTCCTCTGGTAGGATAGCCACCAAGTCTACTATTATACCAATCTGTCTGAGAGTGATTGCAGTCAGTCCAAATCTGGGAGCACAAGAAGGCTTGAAAAAATGCCTTGTGATCAAAAGTGGTTGCCTTGATGTTGAGTGTGCAACACCCTCAACCTTTGCACAACCAGTTGGTCATCGCAACTACATGCAGTCATTATCTGACAGCAAAAAATTCAATGCAATCACCGGCCAGCAACTAAATTCTCTATTTGCGAGAAGGCTGCCATCTTATTTTTACTCTACTCTAAACAATGCTGTTCAGTAGTCGGTAACAGAAATCCTAGTAGGTTAAAATAACTATTGATACTTTATTCATCTCAAAGATGTTAAGTTTATATCTCAGCATTCATTTATGGCACCAAGGTGGAGTACATGGGAATAAAATAAAACAAATTACAGTGCCCATATTCACTCTAATGTAAATGTTCTGCCCAGCACAATGGTGTAGTTCAGTGACTTTATTTTATTTATTTTTGTTTTGAGGAAAAAAAGATAAATGCATCACATTGATCCATTTTAGCTTGGCACCAATCATTGTTCTTTATATCATGAGAATGTGTTAACGATGAGAGAAGAATAAAGAATCATTAGGTTAATTTTTCAGGACCCCAGCATTTACCTTTTTAATGCAACTATCTATAAACTGGAGAGTCTAGGGTCTAATAAATGACTCTGTCAACCAATCATTAGTTGGGGCTTTCAAGTCTGCTAAATGGTGACCAAACTACCAGCCATACATTTGTTTCTTCAGGTATTGGCAGGTCCAGCCTTTTATAAATGCCTCGGCAGAATTGTGGGCCAAGAACAACCAAGGAATTAGTTACCTCTATTTAAGGTCTGCTGCCTATGCTATCCCATTAAGCTTACACTCACAGATTTATAGGGAAAGGAAGTATGTTCAGCTGTTGTGGTGCAATCTTGATCCTGAAACTGGAGCAGTGCCCTGTGAACTCAGCAGGAGTGCAGCATTTATACTGAACCTCATCAGTTATACCTGGCTACACACACAACAGCTGCACACCTAAAGAGCATCATCTCACCGGGATGATAATCTTTCCTTATAACCACAGAGAAATGACTATCGTTTTGTAGAACACAAATACTTGACAGTCTGTACATCTGCAGCACCTGGGGACTGATCTCACAGGTTTATGTAGGAGCTACATTTTCCACTTTCTGTGCTGACTTTTGTGTTTTTGTGTTGAGCCGTCTTCCACAGAGGAATTGTAGATAGCTCTTTATCAGAGTCAGTATTTGATTTAAAAGAAAAATATATCAGGAATTTTGTTTTTATGCATGTGATAAGATACTTTAAATGTTATCTTTTTGCTTTTAGCACAAGTTAATCCAGAGACTATGCCATGATTTATTATCACAGTCATGGGGTTGGAAAAAAGGTATAGGAGGGATGATAAAATGAACCAATTAATTAATGGAAAATTCCATGCAATGTGAAATGTTTAAGATAAATGAATGTGACTGGACTTTTTGCAGTGATCTCGTACAGAAAACTATTTCTGTATCATTAATATGTTTTCTTTGTGTCTGTTAATAATCACGTGGAACTGCACATGATTATTTGCAGCTAGCAGGTTGTTAATGCTATCCATCAAGT
>VUQG01018380.1:3419-46063 GCA_015106755.1 Etia nguti
ACCCCACCATCCTCATCTCAGTTCACACATGAGCCACCGGCCTCTGATTGGCTGAGCCTTTATGACTCTCGATTGATGGAGGCGAGAAAAGCGTCGGGGAGAGTGAGGGTTTATTTTTTCTTTTATGGCAGCTGGGTGAGGAGCGCTTGCTTCGGCTGAACAATGCAGCCATAAAGAGCTGAGAGAGTCCTGCTGCCCAAAGCATTCACCTCCACCACCTGACGGAGGAGGAGGAGGAGAGCCAGTCTGGGTTTGTCCAAAGTGACATGATGATGAAAAGCAGCTGCTTTATCGCACCAAACGTTCGACCTGCTTTGCATCCTAAACAGAGGCAACGACAGCTGAGCAGCTGATCGTCCACCTGTAAGAAGCTTCAAACTGACAGGAGACAGGAAGCACAAGGCCAAGGCCAACAAGCTTCACAAAAAGCCCTTAAGTGTAGGCTGAGTAAACCTAATTCCATCAGCTCACGAGGAACCTGCTCATCATCAGGGTCAGATTCACTTCATATAAAATTTAGACCTGAAATGCAAACCCACCCTGACCGTGAAGAACAATCAACACCACCGAGGGTCCAGTCATTTAGCCTAAATGTCGTGGGACTGTAAATGGTCACATGTTCATTTTCTGGTCCGTGTTGAACAAGTTTTATGATTATCAGTGCATCCCTGACTGAAGCTCACACTCTTACTGCACCGCATGAAGGCGGTGCCCTCTTCCCTACAGGTCCACCAACCGGCTGCTTTGTTATGTTACCGGAAACACTATATTAAACACTACATTATTTTAAACCTGTTTAGGATGATGTTTTAATTTGAGACATATTTTGGAAAAGGTCTGGGACATTGCTTCATTTTGAGGCCTGATTTAAGACTCATTTTGGACCATAGTTTGGACTAGTTATAGTTATAGTTTAATTCTAATGTTAAAAAGGCTTTGAACCTCGTCCAGGACATCATTTCCATTTAAGCCGAAATTTTGGGGGGGCATTGATTCTTGAATTTTTAGGTGTTGGTTTGGGTCTTATTTAGAAAGGTTTGGACGTTGTTTATCATGGTGTTTAGGACTAGTTTCAGATGCAGAGCTTCCTCGTGTTATTTCCTGTCAGACTGTGCAGCCTCTCTGTGTGAGCATGTCTCACATTAGCAGACGTGTTGCGTGTCATATGAGGCGTGCTGATGTGCCGGACAGACAGAGGAAGCATAAAGCTGGAGCCCGAGGGCCCCGAGGCTCGGCCCTCCTCCCTCTATGGTGCCGTGCAATTACAGTAATAGCGTGGAGGCTGCCGGTGTGGAGCGTGAAGCTCGGATCCCGGCTGTGTGCTGATGGAGGTGATGGTGCTGAATACAAAGTGTGGAAGAGGTGAGGTGCTGCGGCCTGAATCCTAACAGCTCAGAGGAGGAGGAGGAGGAATAGTGGAAAACAGTCCCTGAGTTCAAACCATGAGTTCTCCTCCGTGCTGCACAGTGTGTTCAGCATCACAACAACAATCAGCTGCTGCTTTAACGGCGAGCTGCGGCACTCACACCCTCAGACTCTATGACAGGAAACTGACCGACATGAAAAAACAAGGCTGGCTCTGCTACATTCAGACTCGAAGAAGCTTTAAGAAGAATCAGTTTTCTGACCACACATACATAAGCTTTGATCTGTTTATCTCAGAGTTGAAGCTTTTAGAAAAATGGAGATTTCTTTGATAAAATAATAAAAATGACAGTTTAACAGGAAGTGTTGCGCCTGATGAATTTGTGGTTTTCAGGTCTTTGTCTGACTCTGATCATTCACACGCTGAGCTGCATTCAAACACAATCACCCAGGATGTTAGAGCAGTTGCCACAAAATGTCAAGTTTTTACAATTTCTTTCTTCTTCCAAGGTTTCTGAGCAGTGACTCAACACAGAAGCTTCTGGATGCTCGACAAGCTGACGGCTGCAAAGAAAACACATTTACTCCTGAAACCAGCGACTTTAAAGACCAACGCGTCACGTTAAAGCATCTTTAAATGTGTAAACTCTAAACCAGTTTGATGTTCAGAAGGAAAATGTATTTTTAACTTCAGCTCTGCAATCCACAATCAAATTACATACATATTTTTCAGGTCACCCTACCTGTCCGGCAGTGTACACTAAAGACTGTAAAGAATAAAATACCTCTGAAAGGATCCAAAAAGCAGATGTTCTGTGAAGCTCCACAGATTCATCTGCTGTTGATATATTTCATTATAATTTCCAGGAAATAGGCAGACTAATACCAGGAACCAGGAACAAATTTTCTACATTTACTGCGGTAAATAAAGGACAAGATAATCGTAGTGCTGCGGACAGTCAGGAAGGTTGTGTACGAAAACATTTTTAGTGCCTGTGCTGCTGTCAGACGGCTCTGTCTAAGCCCACCAGACTCCATTCACAAAAACCCAAATTCTACCTGCAGGAAACAAAGCTGCTGCATTGGGTGCAGGTCTGTGTTACTGTGTAAAACCTAATGACTCATCGCTCACCTGGAAAACAGGTGAATCCACAATAACATGCTTGAGACTCAGCCTCCAGATGTGTGATGTAATAATCCATCACATGAAATAAACTACTTTCTGTGTGTAAAAGTAAAGTAGTTTCTTTTTGGACACCTGTTCACCTTAATGACTGGAACAGAAACAGCTGGAACAGCTGCTCGCTGTGACCTCAGCAGGGGCGTTACCTGGGAGGGGGGCAGCTCTCCGGCTCTCCTGCTGCTGCTGAACGGGTGGACTCCGGTGGCCACGGCCCTGCCGCCCGTCTGAAGGTTGATGGGGGACGTCTGCAGCGGCTCTGAGCTCGCCACCGCCTTCTGTCCATTAATGTGTGCGGTTACCATGGAAACAGGAGCCTTGGCCGGCACCACGGAGATGGCGATGCCCTGACTGGGAGGCTTGATGAGCGACAGCGGTTTAGTAGTTCCAATAGGACAGCTTCTGACCGCCAGCTTCTGCAGAGAGACAGGTGAGAGAGAGACAGACAGACAGGTGAGAGCGAGACAGCCAGGTAAGAAAGAGAGAGAGACAGACAGGAGAGAGAGAGGGAGGCAGGTGAGAGAGAGAGATGAGTGCAAGGAAGAGAGAGAGAGAGAGAGATGCGTCCGTCTGTGTGTGAGGGCCTCAGTCTGTCTGTACTCTGAGTACACCTCACACTCCTCCTGAAACTGCATTTCCCTGCTGCATAAGTACGCTGCAAACAAAGCCGTGGCTGAGATTAAAAACCTGAATCTGAAGCAGAAACGGAGCAAGCGGAGAGCGTCCTCCTGCCTGGACGGTTACACCAATCAGGACACAGTCTGAAACACCTCCAAGCTCGCAGTCATGATACACAGTATCAAACTGTGGATTTTTTTTAACTTGTAGTGTATACTTTTACTTTTTAGTTTACATTTTATTTAGTTTCAAGAATTAAATGTTAACATTTTAATTAACTTTGAAAACATTTACTTTACATTTTATTTTGGTAAAATACAAAAAAGGTAAGCTTTGTAATATTTATTTTTAATTTCTTTTGTTAAATTTACTTTTATTGTGATTTCAAGAATTTATTCTACATTTTACTATTCTGTGTATTTTTGCATTCACTTAATAATTTTTTCTTTGTATTGTTTTTCATTTTTGTTTATTTATTTAATTATTTATTTTTGTATTTACTTTTTTTTATGTTTTAGGGGTTTTTTATGTAGTTATTTTAAAAACCTCTTTAATTTACATTTTATTATATTTTCAAGAATGAACTCATCTTCTACTATAAAAGTGTTTACTTTGCACTTTTTACATACACTTTCTACATTAGTTTGTTTTTTTACTCGGTATTTTGGTATTTTAAGTATATATTTTTTAATATTTACTCTGAACGTTGTGTTTTTAAGTTTTAGTTTTGTTAAGGGTTTACTTTGTGTTCAAAGTAAGTATTTAGTGTATGAGCAGACTGACTGCTGTATGAATGCTGGTCGTGCTCTCAGTGATATTTTACATCCATCCTGCCTGTTAACACTGTAGCAGCAGGTGAACAGGTGACCTCTTCTAGCCTGATTCCTTGAGCAGATGTCTCCCCCCAACACAAACAGATTGAAAGTGTTCACACTGGCGTTGACCTGAATCTGCAGCAGCTCACGATGACTTCAACTCACACTCTGATGTTAAACTGGAAACACTCAGCGTCCTCGTCCACATGAATACACATTTACGCCCCTCCCCCACCTCCTCCTCCCCCTCCTCAGTCTCCCCCAGCAGATCGGAGTAATCTCCCTTTTCACTCCGTTTCACCCTCACACTCCTGAAGAAGAGCTCTCTAAATGTTTTATATTCCACTCACTGCCCCCTCTCATCCTGCCGCTGCTTCTTTCAAGCGTTTCTATGGACTACAGTGGCCCTGGCGGGGCGGGGCGGGGGGGCACAAACACGTCTCAGTCTGAAAGCATCTTCCAAGCCCGGCTGCTAATCACAAAGACTTTCAAAGTTTGGGTTTTATTAGAAAATGGAAGCAGCAGCAACTGTCTATGTGAGCTCATGTCAGTCGTGGTTATGATGTCACCTGAACAGGACCCAGTCAAATGAAACCTGTTGACTGTTTGGGACGTGAAGCTTCTGGAACAACAGGAAAATCCTTTCTAGACCAGAGCGGAGGCCTCCATGACTCTCTGTGCTCCTCCTGCATTTATTCACGTTATTTATCAGCCCCTCCACCATCAGCGCAGTGAGGCCATTGTTTCAGGGGATCAATGTAATCCACAGGCAGCCCGGGCAGCAGCCTGCTCCGGGGCCCGGGGACCGCCACTCGCCATTCAGGGTTTGTTTGAGCCGGGGCGCCTCTGATTGTCTCAAAGGTCACTCATTTAAAGGCTCTCCAGGCTGCAGAGCACGGGCTCGTCCCTCCTGCAGGGAGCTGAGGAGAAAGTGAATGAGGGGAGGAAGAAGAGAACGTGAAAGCAGCAGGGATTGCAGAGAGCCACGATTACGGTGCTCCGAGAGCGTTTCAGAGCCACCGGAGATCAGACTGAAGACATAAACAATGCTGCCGCCGAGAACGTCAAGATTCATCAGCACTTCAGTCTTTGACTGAAATAACACAGGACGATAAAAAAACCTCAACCCGTACCTGCAGAAGGCAAACCCTGAAGAGGAAACACCTCAGATCACACCGAGCTTCTGACAGAGGAGAGAACAAACAACTCAAATGCATCATTACTACCTGCAGTTTCTCTGACGTCCAGCAGAGGCAGCAGTGAGTCAGTCCCCATAGACTCCCATGTTCAACTAAAACAGCAGAAATAAACACGTTTACAGCCTGATTCACAAATGTAACAAACATATATACATGTTTGTTCTCTGTTGTTAAGTTTATCACATCTGTCTGGCCGCATTAGCTCCAACCTCGTCTCCAAATATGGTCACCTATGAAAAAAACCCAACATGGCAGCAGCCAAAATGATCCAAAACTACCCAACAGATGACGTCCATGTTTAATATCGAACTCACTAAAAATGTTCTTCAGTTTTACTTCAGTACAAACCTGTAAGTTTTACGGGTTTTTGACAACTTTAGAAACATTTACCCTCCCTTAAAGATGCAAAGTAAGTCCGAATGAAATACCCATTAAAACCCCAAATTTAGGTTGAAATTAATTTTAACCTCCTTACATTTTCTTTGTTAGAAATTCAAGACAATCCGTGATCCTCACAGAGTACTGACATATTTACACAGCCCACAGCTAAACTTACACCAAGAGAAACAGCCCGTAAATCCTTTTTATCGTGCAGCTGATGGAATGTATTCAGAGTCTTTGAGGATCCTGCAGAAACCTTTAAACCAGCGTTAAGTGTCATTAAATGACCTTCCAGGTTCTTCAAACGGGCGAGGATTTATCTTCCAGAAAAAGGACACTCAGACTTGAATGTAATGACGTGTTCCTAGACAGCTGATATCCATCTGACTCTCAGGTGTAAAGGATTTCCCAAAATGTCAGATAATGGCAGTGTGCGCTGAACCTGACCTCGGCTGCTTTGAAGCTGTGGATAAAATCAAACAGAGCTCCTGCAGCATCGCTCTGAAAAATGTTTTCACTGCTTTGCTTTTCTTCAGTTTTTACCAACAGTTAGGCCAAATCACACAAGTATCTCTAAATGAGTGATTGATTGCACATGTTGCTATCAGGAGGCTTCACTAATGCATGCAGGGTGTGAAAGAAAACACCACCTCGCACAGAGAGTGCCTTTCTATGGTGTAACATTGAGCAGAGTCACCAGTCAAAAGGTGACGATTTAAGGTTTCAGTTCCCCAATTTTATACTGTTAAACACCAGAATGGCCTTTTTGAGTGCTGTCTAACTCCTCTGAGACATGTCTGCAGATCGGGCCTGTGTCGGGCTGATTGCTGGATTGTAGTGGAAGACTTTGGGAGGACTCTGTGACCCCTGAGCAGACAGTTTTGCCTGATAGGCAACAATCTGAGAGAGGAAACGTTAACGATGTTTTAAGGTGTCCTAACGAGCCATTCCTCCAGCTATCGGGCTCAGTTAAATGAGACGCAGCCTGCAGAGGCTTTCATCAGCGTCCACTCTCTCCTCACCTTTTATCCACACAGAGCAGCTCTAATGACGGCTGGACAGTGTGATGGAGGAAATGGGCTTTCTGATGCATGCCCAATTTTCTTCCTTTGAGAGCCGATGATTCACTTTGGTAAATTCTCCATCTTTAAGCTGGTGCACATCAAAATGGTGTAAAGCAGGACCAGCTGTCTAAACTAGAGATTGAAACCAATAAACAGTCAAATGAGTACAAAATAACCAAACTGATTTGGATTTTACCAGCTTCCTATTTGTTACATGTTTATTAATTTGTTGTTGTGATGTTAAAAGTTCATATTTCAAGCTGCTTATAGACCTAAATGACTGGGAGGCCATCAGAAGTTAGTGAGGGTGGTCTTTGCCTATGCAGCTACACTTGGAAACTCAAAAACTATTCTAATGGTCGTCAAACCACAACTTTATTGACATATACTGAGGTGTCAGAACTCATCATAAGGTTATTAAGGGTATCAAATGTCGGCTAAAATGGTTTTCTGACATTGCTGATGATATTTGAGACCTCAGAGGATTAGTAAAAGTAGATTTTTTGTTTCAAGTGTTTCTGTTTGATAAGCCAGAATAACTGCAGCCCTGTGAAGCTGTAGACCATACATAACATAACATTTTCTTGTAGAATCTTTCATGATTTTTTGATAGAAGAGATTGCTGAAATTCATAAAGGCTGATTTTTACATTTTGTATAGTTTCTATTGCAGTAAAAATACTGCACATCAGAGAAGTCACAGCACTACAAGCTGCTTTACACCATCCTCCATTTTTGCTTCAGTCACCTTCAACCTCCACAACCAGCTGCTTCTCCTGCACACATGGAGGTTTCTGCTGGGTTTTAATTACACTCCTAATGTGTGCTGGAGGTCTCGTTTGCACACAAAGGAGTTTGAGTGAGGATAACGACCAGCCAGCATGTACTAAGACGTACATATTCATATATATCAATACTGTATTTGCAACAACTAAAATAAAGCTTGTCCTTTCGTGCCTCAGGTCGGTGGTGTTTGGAACAACATTAAACAGAATCCGAGTTGGATTCCTGGATCAATAAGGTGAAAATTAAATGATAAGCTTGTCAGAAACTAGAGTCAACAGGATGGCTTTGCTTTGGAGGAAATCATCCATGTCCTCCAGAGCCTCATGCTGACTTATGTATTGTAATAACAATTTATTACACAGCGTGAACTCTAATAGAATAAAGTTACTGATTGGGCTTGGAGAAAAATGGTTAAAGGACATCTCGTTAAAACCAAAATAATGAACATATATTCAAATGAAGCATGATTATAGCCTTGAGAGTGATTACAGCACATTTATGAAGAACAAGAACTCGTTTCTTGACTCTTGAAGTTCACAGATTAAAAACATCCAGAAGGAGAACAGGTTGTGTTAATTATGAGATTTAGAGGTTAATAATTAATCAAATTTTTTTCAGTATTGTTTCCATGTATGATGAGATTACTGTTACTAAGACCCAGAAATGTTTTGGTGAACTGATAAAGAATGAACGAACAACTTTTTAAAATTCTTTCCTAATGAGTTCCCTATA
Organism: Etia nguti; assembly: GCA_015106755.1. Classification (NCBI taxonomy): domain Eukaryota; kingdom Metazoa; phylum Chordata; class Actinopteri; order Cichliformes; family Cichlidae; genus Etia; species Etia nguti. The sequence continues at coordinate 11,559 of VUQG01018380.1, forward strand.
TTTGTAAAGCTTGGAAAAAGAAAAGTGTCAGGATGTTTGATTTGTTGCCTGTCGGGTTCTGGTTTCTTTTTCCTAAATAACCATGTCTTGTAATGCTGTCTGGGCTCAGCATATTTATGCAGGAAGGAATAATAATAAAAATCAATCAATAAACTGGGAGTGAGACAGCAGTATGTGGGTGTTTTTGTCCGTTTATGGAGAAGGTGGTTACCCATCGCCTCTGGAGAATTTATAGTTGGGGCCGGATCATGTTTTACAATCTTGTTTTAGAGTCTTCTACAGTCTAGAGACAACTTTAGGTATTTAAGAAGTGGAAAAAACAAAGCCCTGCAGCATCGATCACACACTTCTTTTTATTTATAAATGCATGCCTGGAGTTTTTCTCAGACCCGGCTGTGATGGAGCGGCGGTCGGTCACACAGTGTTCCCTCCCTCCCTGATCTCCTCTGCTCTTTGCCGGCTGAAGAAAGATCGTTAATTGAAACTCTGGGAGAGGTCCCAGTGGAAGTGATCGAGACAGACAAGTCAGCTGGAACCAGAAAGCCAGTCAGCTTCCCATGGGGAGGGAGCTGGCAGAGACCTGAAACAGCTGCAGTGTGTCAGCTGATGGGAACAGGAACGATGTCAAGGAATCGAAGACCACGACTCTTGACTCCTGAAGCTGTTCCTGAAACAGCATTTCCACTTTAACATGAGTACGGACTCTGCTGGAGCCTCTGCTGGACGATGAAGGAACTGCAGGTTTTAATGGATGCCAGGAAGCATCAACTTCTAGTGCTGGAAAAAAAGCTCATGCTGCAGAACCAAAAGCTCCACCCTCTGGTCTAAATATGGTCACTTCTGGCTCTGAAAAACCAACATGGCGGCGGCAGGCTATGATGATATCAGATTTGGACCCTAACCCTAACTAAAACAAAAACGTTCTTTTTATTTTGAGTATTTTTTGTTTCCTCATGGATTTGTGAGTGTAATGATACTGAAGCACAAAAAATACTTCTGATTCGATGAAGCTATTTTTTACCTTTTTTTCTCAAATAGCAACTTTTAAACAAGAACAAAGTGAACAAAGCTGTGAAACAAAGATGAATGCATGCCCCACATCAGCTGGAATGATTTAAATCTGAATATGACGTTACTGGGCTTTAAACAGCTCTAACAGTTATTCTTCCACTTCCTCTCCTTCCTTTTTCAGCTCCCGCTGTAATGCCGTCCACTCCCTCGACTCTGAAAGGCACACAGACACTGCTGCATTCGAAGAAACAACTCGTAAGGGTGAAGTTTATTCAGCATTAGTCAACGCTTGTTTTCTTTCTAATCTCTAATTCAGCAGTCAAACCGATCTCTGCGAACTCGCCGTCTCTCTCCACTCCACTGGCAGAATTTAATTGAGAACACCGCCGCCCGCTCCACGGCCACGGCTAAGGTCATCGCCAGCACTGCCGATTCAGCGAGCGGGCCGGATTATCCACACTCATTATGTACTCGGGTTTGATAGTGGGCCTTTGAGATAACAGGGCTGCTGAAAAACACATTAGTAGCTGTTCAGATTTCCATCAGTGCAGCTGCCAGACGGTTCCTTTGTTTACACGCCATTTACCAGCGAGGCCCTTCAGGGCGGGAGGAGACGGACGGCTGCAGTTTGGCCTTTTCCATTCTGGTGAGACAGAAACACTCACAAACACAACCTTAAAAACGGTGAGACAAGCATAAACCCATCCAGGATCCCACCGTGGGGGCCACTTACAGGCAGGGCCAGATGTTTGATCAATTCCAGCAGGCAGGCGTCATCATAACCAGGAAGACTGTTTTTATTCAGTGCTTAATCTCAACTGAAATCCAAATTTTCAAAATAAAAGCTTTTATTAAATGAAGAAAATAAAACAGATAAAATGTAAACAGGTTTAGGCTGAAGCTGTCCAAAGCCCACTACTATTAGACAGAGAGATTATTCCAGATTCATAAAGAGAGATTAGAATATATATTTGGTAGAAAAACAGTAGATCAAGCAGTTGAAAACACCGAAGATTAAAGATTCTGACTGAAGCAGAGAAAATATTCACCGATCAGAACCTCCAAAGTGTCCTTGGCTGCAGTTTTCAGGATAAATGGACTCCCACCAGCTCGTCCCTGGCAGCGGGACAGCTTATCAACAGGGGCACACAGGACAGAGTCTGGACCCTCGCCCACAGTTTGGCAAAAGGGGCCATGATGCCCACACTGCCCCACATGCAGAGGTGGAGCTTCAGCCAGCAAACAAAGCGTGGAAATATGGCCGTCGGGTGGCTGCGACCCAGCAGGGAAAATACTGCAGAGCTGACCATCACTGCCACCGAGCCACACCTCTCCTCTCCGTCAGAAGGAGATCTGATCATCTGGGACTCTCAGGTGGAGGTGAGAACTGTCCTAAACTATTACTGTAACAGCAGTTATGAAGCTGAAGCTCACAGGACCATGAATCACTTCAGCTGATTAAACAAGATCCTAAACTTTGATGTGAACTTTCTGAAGGTTCGTCACCCTCTCACTGATCACCAGGACAAACATGAGAAACAGAACAGAGCTCCTTTATTTATCCAGGTAAAGGATATCTGACATTAAAAATCACGTCTGTTTCAGAGCGACCGGGCCAAGAGGGCAGTAGACATAAACATAAACGATCACGTTATTACAGTCATCACACCATCACACACAGACCAGACCATATTCAATAACACACCGAGAACAAAACAGGCTCACTTTCTAACACTGCTCACTATTTCAGCAGTGTACTTTTTACAGATATTTTGAACCGAAGTCAGCTCTGACAGATTATTTCAGGAAAGGGGATGACACATTTACAAGACTCTTTTCTCAATTCTGTTCTGACTTTAAGGACAAACATTTGTAAAATACTGCGAGCAAAGGGAATACTGACTATGTTTTTTTATTTGTGTAAAAGGGAAGCACCCCAAGCGGAGATTTTTCTATCAAAAACCAACCAATGGGAGGACAAACTGCCAGTAATTAAACATTAGCACAGCAGCAGACAGGATCACATCTTTAGGTGCTGGTCATAAAGAGCAGATCAACCTAATCCGACTTTCAAAAACAAATTCTGAGCTACAATGACGGACAAATACTAATATGACGTGATCATTTCAATTTCAGCTCGTTGAGCAGTGTTCATCTTGAAAATACTATCGTGGTAATATTATTTATATCCCAGGAAACGAGTGGTGGCCCTAATCTGGAGCTCTGGGGGACAGAGCTGATGAGTAATTTAAAACCAGCTTACTGCGGTTAAAGTGTCAAAGCCATCAGATAAAGACAGAGAGCAGCACAGTATATTTTGCAGTCCACTAACAGCAGCGGTTATTATGATGTGTGTCCTAAAGCCCGACTTTTCAAGACTTTTTGAAAGTGAAAAACTGGATCCTCGCATGAGATATAAGCCAGTTTCTCTCAGCTTCAGTCCATCACCCTGAAGTAAGAAATTATGTTTCAGGAGTTACTCTAATTATTTTGACTTTAAGGCAGTTGAATTCACGAAATGAAGCTAATGTCCTGAAGAATCTAAAACATGAAACAGAGATTTCTACACTGGTTGAGTTCATTAAAATGTGCTATAGGAAATATTAAAACAATCGGCACATCTGGTTTTTAAAACATTAAAATGGCGATGGTAAAAAAAACCCAAACGCTCAGCCTGAGACTTTGCTAACCAATTCCAGAGTCTATAATTCCACATTATTCACTCCTCCTGAGCATCATCAGCAATTATCAACTGATCAATAAGTGAATCCAGATGGTTAACTCGAGTAATTAAACCTGCTTCATGTAGTTTTAAATTAAATCAGAAACAGTCCCCACTTGTTGTTCAGTGTTTGCTTTTTAACTTTAAGAGACAGAAAAAAATCCATGAAATCAAACTGAGTCGGGCTTCAGAGGCTCAATGACCACGTCTCCATGCTTCAGCAGAGCTTCAGCTCTGTCAGTATTACTGCTCCTCTTCCTCCTCCGCTGCCTTCCATCTGATAACAATCACATTAAAATGTTCATTATGCAGCCGAACGGGGCGCTCGGCCAAACCGTGCAGCACAGCTCCTCATTTCCTCTCAACTGATCATGTGGTCAGTCTCCACCCGTCACACCGTCAGTGGACAATAAATCCAAATAAATGCAAATCAAACGCGCCCCGAGTCTAATTTTCCCATGTAACTCGGACTCCATTGGAATGTGACAAGCTGCCGCACTGATCCGACAGCAGGAAATGTCGACAAGAAGAGCCGAAACTATCGATCAATTTATTGGCCGGCGGATCAGTGAAAACTCTGATGAGTAATTAAACCTCACAGATGTTTAACTGCAGATGACAACAGCAGTTTTCTGTTTACATCGCTTTGTTTCTGGCATTGCCTTTCATCACCCACTGACCTGATGACAAATAAAAGCTTCCTTAATAGTTAACTCCTGTCCTAATAAATCCACATGTGTCCTTACAGTTTGGATTTAAACCTGAGAAATATGTTCAAAGTAAAAACACTCTGTGAATCTGCAAACATTGCTTTCTGTTGCTGATAGGCTTTTAATTTGAAATAATATATACACTCACCAGCCACATTAGAGACACTAACAACTAACTGATTGTTAAGGTAAATATTTAATCAGCCAATCAGATGGCAACAACTCAATGCATTTAGACATATAGACATGATCAAAATAACCTGATCCAATTACTGTATTAGCATGATTAATTAAGATGATTTAAGTGACTTTTAACATTTTTCTTGCGGATTTTGCTTGGATTTTCCCCATCAACCATTAAGAGCCAGAGTTCTTTGGACTCAAAGACACAAACTTTAATTACACAAACAGAAACGGTGACAATACCTCTTCAATCGATCAGCAGCAGCGGCTCTAATCACTGTTTTTGTGGCGGCCTGCTGCCTTCGGCTCTTTGATTTCTCTCTTTTTTTACTCAGGAGAGAAAAACAGGAAATCACAGCAGCAGCTCCAAACTCTGATTTGTTTATCATCTCAATTAACTTTTCAGCAAAAGTGCCCAGAAGATATTTCACCGACTGAATGCCAACACAGAGACAGAACTGAGCCAAGCCTGCTGAGAGTCTCCGCTGTCCTCACCGAGATTTCAATCGCACATCTCTGCTAATTGGGTTTTTCAGAAGTGACGGAGCCGCTCGCGTGAATGGAAGATCATAAAAATGTGACTTCTTTTTAATGTGATTTGCCGAAACGTGATCGAAGCTGTTGTGACGCTGCCTGCTGTTCTCACTGCGGCGCCTCTCCATGAAAAGTAAATGATCAAACCTCACCCCTCCTGCTCTTATTACCACTTAAATCAGCTCCTGTGACTTCACGCTGAAGGGAGGTCTGCTCAGGATTTCTGTCTTTGTTTCACTCCTGCAGCATCACACAGAAATGTTGCTATAGAGACGTGTCAATCCATCACAGCAAGAGGTCCGGGATGTAAATGGAAACAAGAGGAATGCAAAACAACTCAAGAAGAAGAAGCTTGATTTGACTCCTCTGGGTTTGAAAAATACTCGAAGTTCAGACTTTTTTTTCAATAAAAGCTAATTTTGTGCCAGAGAGCTGAGAACTCACCAAGGCCTAGGAGGCGAGCTTTTATTCTGAAGGGAAATCTGGGCTTCCTGTATAACAGATCTTGGAGCAGGCCTGAAACTGGCCTCCTGCGTCTGCGTATAAACTGCAGCGACATACAGGCCTGTTTTGGAACTGGTTTCCCTCGACTTTTGGAAACACGTTGACACCAACATTCAGGCCTGTCTGCGAGCCAAAACAACAACATAAAGCAATAAAGGCCATCAGCTGTGAACTCATTAATGCGCTGTTGTAATGTGAGGTACAGTTAAGCACAGGTGTTCTCTCTGAGTGGCGTCTTTGCCTGGATTTGTTCATGCATGTCAAACAGGTGCCTTTAAAAGAAGCAGAATTATCAATCAGGAGCTCCTGTGTGTAATGAACCAGTGTCTGTACAAACAGTTAGAACTGGATTATTAAAACTATTAAAAACCTAAAAATGTCAAATTTTTCTGTTTTCTCCTGTACAGTCCGGATCTTTTAATTTCACACAAAATGATGAATTAAATGAGGGGGACCAACCCCACCTCCCAGTAACATGAATCCTGTGGGGAACAGGGGCCTCAGAGCTTCTCAGAATTCGTTCACCTGTGAAAACTGAGTGTCTTTAATCTCCCGTCCCCTTACCTCAGCGTTTATCGGAGGCCAAACAAAATCACAGGCTGAAGCAGAAACGATCTGAACGTCATTGAGAAGAAATGTGGCTCGGGGTCGTCGCTTTAATGAAGACATTTATTTGCCAACCGAACAGCTCACACCTTCAGCGAGAGCCGAGAATATTGACCAGCGGCGGCAACCGGCACATAGCTCTGAAAGGTCAAACTCTATATTAAAAAATGAAGAGCCGGAGAGAAATTATAGAGCCGCTGCTGCGTCCACCGATCATCTCGGCTCTGCTCTCCTAATCGCAGATAATAAGAGGATGAAAAATGGCAGAAAGAGCAGCAGCAGACGTTATTGGTGCTGATTAAATGGCCGGTTAGTGGCTGAATGAGCAGGTTGGGCTGGAGCTCGGCCGTGTTCACGCTGAGGAGTTAAAAATCTAATCTTTTCTCAACATGATTTGGGCTCTGTTTGGAAGAGCAGCTGAGGAAAAATGAAGACTAGCCTGAAAAGTCACCAAGGAAAACTGCACTGATGGAAGCTGCCTCCCGTAAAAGACTTCAGACATAAAGTGGAATAAAAGCATCAATGTTCCCAGCAACTAATGTACTAGTTGTTTAGTCAAGATTTAAAAAGAAGAGCTCAAAGTACTCAAGTAGAGAAACCCCCCCCCCCCCAAAAAACACTCAAAGCTGACTAATGAACAAGGTTAAACACTGGCCACAGAAACACTCCTGACACCATGAATCCTCAATGATCAGGTCATGTTTTAAATGTCGCTGGACGTGGTGATAACGTGGTCATCAAACAGCCACTAGACACCAGCGTTTATTTTATTATTTATTCACATTTACTACAACAGAGTGAGGTTATTAGGATGATTTTCCACTTTCCAGAGTTTTTGCATCAATTTCCAGTGAAAAGCATTTACATCACTTCCTGTTTGTTCTCTGGTTATCAAACATGAGTCACACATGTGGATGTTACACAGCTTGATTTTAGAAGGTTAAATCTCTGAATTATCATCCGAATGCCTGATTTTACTAATCATTCATCAACAGCTGCTTATATTATCAAAAACCCAACAACGTATATTTCTTGTTTATACTTTTAAATGTTTCAGATTTCAGGTGTTTGTGACACCAAATTATGAATTATTCTTTCAAATCATGATCTTTGTTCCTCTAAAATCTTTAGCATGGAGATCATCAATGTTATTTTGATTTATTTTTGTCCAATTGCATGTGTGATATGCCCAAAAACATTTTAATGGATATCCAAGTTTCCCTTTCAAAGTGCTGATGTTCTGACGCAGTTCATAGAAAGTCAGTTTCAGTGTTTTGGCTCTCAGCTGATGCAAAAGAGAGAAGGAAAGAGGGTGAAAATGAAATCAATTCAGACCAGGATTTAGTCATTTGATGGCACAAATTATTAATCTGAAGGAACGAATCAGGTCATTTCAGGGTAAGAGCTGATAAATTAAAGGCAGTAAAAGTTCTTTAAAGCCACTGATTTGAAATTTGAAGGGACAGATGATTTATTTAAAGGACTGATTTATGAAGTGCAGAGCTTTGCTGTTGTCAGAGACTAAAACAGACTTTATTCAAAGTCATAAATGCTGAAGTGGTCACTCCTGAGCACTGATTATTCTTTATTTCAGACTGCCACGGTCATCAGGATGACAGAAAAACTGATTATGGGACTGACCAGAAAGAAATATCCGATCAGATCACAAATCTTTTTCCTATAGTTTTTGTAAAAGGTAAAAAAAATTTAATCTAGCGTTCTTCCCTGATGGAAACTTAAAAAGTCGTGTTTTTCTTCCTACTATGAGTTGTCCCCGCTCACATATGGCCTTAGAAACAGACACTTTATTAATTCAGCCTGTGCTTGGCACTGTGGTGAGGAGATGAGAGCACTAGACCAGGACCAGAGGGAGTCTGAGGGAGTCCAACTGGCCTGTGGGAAGCTTTAGTGCCAGGGTCGGCACCCCACGCTCGCTGCAGAGAAAACAACCGTTTAACATGTTGGATTAGACGGGATTAAGGACATCTGTTGAGCAAAATGAGGAGCTTCTGTTGGTTTTATCTCTCCTGCTGTGATGGCACAGAACAGACCGAGAGTTGGAGAAATTAAAAGTCAAACTCTGGAAGTCACCTGGAGGAAAATATGACAACTGAAGAAGAATCAGCTACTCTGGAGCTTCTTTAAGCTTTGTGAGCTCGTACACTTCAAATTCTCAGTATTTCATAGTGATGTATTGTAGTTTTGACTTGCAGAACTGACTTTAACTACTGAGACAAAACGAGTTTATAAACTATCCAAAAAGCATGCATAATGTAGAACCTGGAGCACCAAAAACATCAATATCCACCCATTATTTCAGACTAAACACAGAATTAAGATACTAGAGTGATTGCTAGTAAGGTTTCAGTTAGTTTGATCAAAGCAGAATTTATTCTTTCTGAGGTCTGCTCCATCACATTACCATTACAGAGAGCTTTAAGGGCACTTTGATCTTTTTTTTAAATGGAAAACTGATCAAATGTTTGGTTTAGGTGTATTTATTTGGAATGCTTAAAGCTGTTGGCTTTGTTTTCTGACTTTTTATTAAAAGGTTAATTTAATTTGTCAAAGGTTTTCTGTATAAAACATGTTTTTAAACCTGTGTTATAAAACCACACATCTGTGCCACTCCATGCTGATGATATGCTGTTATCTGTTATTTGTTATATTTTCTATTATGTTATACTTCTAACACTAGAAGAAGATACTTTGGCTGATGGATCCTCGTGTTTGTTTTGGCACCGATTTTATGCCGGATGCCCTTCCTATCCAGGTTTGGGACTGGCACTGACGGAAATGTGGTTAGGACGAGATTTACATTTTGTTTCTTAGGCATGATACCACTGCTGTTTGCAGTCAATTCCAACAGCTGATTTTTTTTTTTTTAAAGATATCAATGCATCTATAAGAGGAGCAGTTCACAAGTTGCACTTCTCTTTATGCTGATGATCTGCTTTTATTTTCAGTTGTTGTTGGTTTGTACGATTACATAAAAACTAATGAGATAAAAGTTGGAGATTTTGAGCCTGTGAAAGGGAAGAAACCATTACATTTTGTTTTGGATCCAAACTGCTTTGAAAAAAGATTTTTAATCATTGGCTTGGCTGCAGATCACATAGAGAAGAATGGACCACTGGCTTTGGCGGAGCTCTTTGGTGTCTTTCTAGATTGTGTTTATAAATCTGTGCCAGATATTTATTGGACGTACATTTGGATAGCAATCATGTTTAGAAATATGATGTATTCTCTCAGATATCCTTACACTGCTTAATTTTACTCAGAGCATGACACTCCAGATGGGACAGCCTGAAAAGTGTTTACCTTTGACACATCCTTGTGGTACTTTTTTGATGATTGTTTTAGTGTTTAAAAAAAAAAAAATTCAATTTGCTTACAAAACAATTTTCTTTGGCAAATTGTTCTCATGGACAGGTCAGGTGATCCATACATAGATCTTTTTAACAGAATCACCAGTAAAGTTATGAAGTGCTATGTGGAAAGCAGAGAAGTGACTGTCCAATATTGTTTGAATGGCAAAAAGAAAACAAAAGTTTATATGCATTTTTAAAAAATGTTCTACCTTTGTTTGATTACATTATCTGTTGTTACTTTCATATTTTTAATGTTTCTATTCAGTATGTGACTACAGTCCTGAAACCATCACAGCAAACCAAAGACAGCTGAGAGAGTAAAGTGAATAATAATGAATGGGATCCCATAAAACAAGCGGACAGTTTGAAAACTGCAACAAAACAGCAGCTGTCACGCTGTGAGGCTTCCAGAAACACCAAAAGCTGCAAATTCAACACTGGATTTTTGTTTTTCAGCGCTTTCATTGATTCTTTCACTTTCTGCAGCTCCCTGTCCACACAGCTCCCTCTGATCAATACTCACAGTTGTCATTTTGAATTATTGATCTGCACATTTCACAATGTTAAGCTGAAGGTATTTATAGTCGACTAATGTTTTCATCTATCAGTGAAACAGCTCTGAACATCACAGTGAATAAATGCAATGCTTCAGCAACAGGACAGCATTCACAACTGTTTTCCTTATCGATCAGTTTACCGTTCACTTCTCAGGTCATCTATATATCGACTGGTCTTAAAATGTCACAGATTAGTGGGAAAGGCCAAATCTGGTTTCTCTAAAGCTGAAGATGATTCGCTAATCAATCAACATGTATTTGTTTATTACTTGTCTCATCAATTAAAAGTGCTTGAAAAACCGCTGACGAGCTCATAATCAGACCAGCATCCAAATGTAACAAGCAAAACTAACTGGGAAGGAATAAAGACAATAATTTCATACATAAATAAACAAAATTAAAAGTAGAAACCAAGAATTCAAACCCTAAAAATATTCATCTTACTTTTAAATTTGTAGAAAAACTGGGCATTTCTGTTTGGACCGATCAACCAGTTGCTGGACTATTTTTATGAAACAGCAGCAAAAATGTGCCATCTGGGATCCTACATAATAAACTGACAAATAAAAACAAATATAAGCAGCAGTTCAGCTATGAGACATCAGTCAGTGAAGTTATCAAAGTTTAATAACAGCCATGTCAGCTAGAGAAAGATGCATTCAACAGGACAATTCTTCACAAATAGTTAATACTGATGTCGGAGTAGCATAAGGTTCAAATCTGGGTTCTCTTTAAATGAGTCTGATTAGTCTCTAGATCAGGGGTGCCCCATCCCAGTCCTCGAGAGCTACTGTCATGCAGCTAGATGCATCCTTGTTCCGACACACCTGAATCAAATGAATGGCTTGTTATCAGGCCTTTGCCAAACTTGATGGCATGCTGCAGTCCAACCATTTGATACAGCTGTGTTGGAGTCCGGATGCATCTAAAAGCTGCAGGACAGTAGCTCTCGAGGACTGGAGTTGGACACCCCTGCTCTACATTTTACATTAGCAGGAGATGACTGTCAGCGGTTCATACATGAAAAATCACAAAAGTTGTGAACAAAGTTAAATTTAGGGATATTTTTTACACAAATCAACACCAAGATTGTAAGCAGTGTTGAAAACCTCAGAAATTCATCATCAGTGGAAGCAGAGTTTCTTAAACTCGGAAAACATGATTAAATATGCAGATATTTTATTTGTGTACAAACTTTTTACAGCCCAGCCTGTCTTCTCTTCTGAATGAGCTTATTAAAGTGAACAAAGTCAAAGCACATCCACATCTACCTGTGGGTCTTCCAGCAGGAGTATTAAAATAACTTTTAGAAAAGTGCTGAAATATTTCAAGTCCAAACCTATAAAACAGTCAAACAGTGTCACTGTAACGCTGCTTTTCTTCATCGCATTCATGTGCTTTTGTGTATGGGTTTTTATTTATAGTATTCATTTTAATGTTTGTTTAATATGATTTTGCATGTGTTGGTTTTCCTTTCCTGTCTATTAATGCCATCTACGTGCTGAGACTGTGGATGAAAGTCGGCCTGTGTGGACCAGACTAATCACATTCATTTATTTCAGCTGAAGCTTTTTAAATGAAATTATCGTAAACGTAAGAATGTGCTCAGCCCAAGTTTTCTGAGCAGCCTCTTCAGCTCATCAATGATGGAGCAATGGGGGAGAGTAAGAGGAGGACAGCTGGCTTTCCCAGCAAAGAGGAGGAAGAGCAGGAGGAGGGGTGAGAATAGAGGGTGTTGGTTGTCTGAGGCGAGGGAGGAGGGGCAAGCTGGAGGCCAGCAGATGGACTCCTGCAAACAATAGAGGCAGACAGATGCAGCCACAAAGAGCAGCAAGCACACAGAGACACACTTCACAAAAAGCTGAGACGAAGACGAAGCGTTAGCACAACAAACCGAAAGACCTCGGAGGCGCAGTACTGCCCATAGCCACCAGGGGCGCACACACACACACACACACACACAAAAACCCCAAAGTTTTCTCTAAAAATATAAAGTCACTCGTTTTTGTTCCTGATGAGATTGAAAAAGTTTTTTTTAAAATGGAAGTGTGAAACTCTTCTTTTAACTTTACAATCTGAAGGACTTGGGTTCCTTTTCAGACAAATGAAAACTTTTGGAAAATTTAATTTTTCCACGGAAAAAAAATTGAACCCTTATTGCCTAATTTGCATATTTATTTCAACTTTGAAATCTTGAAATCTTATTGAATTTTTTACATTTTCCAAAAAGTTTTTTTTGGCACTACAGTGTAGTCTGATAAGAAAAACACGACAGCAAGTCCAAATATCACAAGCCATGTTAGGAACAAATGGTCCAGACCATCACATCAACAGAGGACAGAGAAAAACTTCCATGAAGCTCCAAACCAGTGCTTAAAACCACACTAAAACCAGTCCAGCACTAGAATCAAATCAGCTCAAATTCAGTATCTGAACCAAACTCAAATCTGTACAAATCAAAGTTTTAAACAAGACTATAACCAGCACAAACCCTGCCCCTGAAACACACTAACAACCAGCTTCAAAAAGAAGCCACTAACAGAGCCCTAAACCAGAGTGAAACCACTCCACAACCCAAAGCATCAAAACCAACCCTGAAAACATTTTTGAACACATCACATTAAAAACACTGGAGTTAAACTGCAAACGTTACAGGAAATCATAAAAAAGGTGCAAAAAAGACCAAAATCACAATAAGATCAGTATGAAAAAAAAGACCTGACAGAGTGAAAACTTGTGATATGGATTAGTACAAAAAATGTCTTAATAAAGTTTTACGGTCAGAGCTGCCACCAACCTGCAGCTTTGTGATTTTTCCAGAAATGTGGGTCATCAGAGAGGAGAAAAGATGCTAAGACTCTAGACCTGAAATACAGACACTTCTTCCTGTGCATTCACTCAAAGGTCTGGATGAAGTGCCCTGTGTAAACTGAGTGCTGTAATATCTGAACATCTGCTGTTAACAGATCCTCAGTGCATCTCTGCAGACATCTGAGAACTTCCTGCAGTCGCCAAGGGGGCTCCGAGGGGACAAAGGGAAGGACGGGTTCCTCTCTTTGTCCCCCGCCCCCCTGCAGAAACAGAGAGGAAACATCCTAACACAGTCCGCCACGCAGGGGAGGGGCCAGGGTGATGCTTATGAGGGGGGTGAAGGGAGTGAACTGCATCAGTCCCTGCTGTGATGTGAAGTGCACACTGACAACTGGATCTATGTTTGCTCTCAGCTTTTTTTCTACACTTTGTTTTACTCTGGTTTGTCTGCTCCATCCAGCACCAGGACATAACTCAGGACATGCAAAACCTGGATCAGGTTCACGGCCAAAACACCCCATCCTTAAAGAAACATCTGACTATGAGTCAGTTCCTTTATAGACAGGATTTAAACCAGACACTAACACCAATTAAACCAGTCCAAAACCAGCTATGAACAAAGACTAAAACCAGTCCAAAACCAGCCAAAAGTAGACTAAAACCAGGCCCCAAAACAGACTGAAACTAGTCCAAACCCACTGGTTGTTATGGATTCCAGCTGGATGTTCTGAGCCCGGCATAAAGAATAATTCTCCACTTAGTTCATTAAAAAGTAAAAGCACTTTGAAAACAGCGACTTGAGGGTTTCTCCATGTAAACATGTATTTATGCAGCCCGCCTCGGTCTTTGTTCATTTAACCACATCTTACAGCAAAGACCTGGAGCCAGTGACGCCCGACTCTGTGCTCTGTGCCAGCACGTGCTCAGGACAGATATGGAGGACAGTTGCTCAGAGTGCAGGGTTGATGTAAATGTAGCGTTGTGTCCGAGCAGCAACAGCGGTTAACCAAACGCTGGGGGCGGCCCCGGTGTACAATGTGTAATTTAACTCAGTGACAGAGGAGCAGAGATGAAGGGTGGACGAAAAGAGGAAGACCTCGTTACCCACTCAGCCGTGAAGAGGCACTTCCTCCTTCCTGTGCACCTGACAGGTGTTTCTCTGGTGGTTTATCTTTGTTCACGAAATCACCTTTATGCAACTTAGCTTCAGAGCCAAAAGTATGCGGACAAGTGGGCGTTTCAGCGGTGTGTGAGGCTCTCAGCCTTTCACCAGATGTTGAGCCTCTGCTGACTGTCCTTCAAACACCCACACATGAGAGTGTTCATCAATGTAGAGACACAAGTTATTAGTTAGTTTATTTCTCTCTGAATCAGAAAACATCACTAACTATTCCTCCAAACCACAGACAACCACAGACGTGTTACTGCCTCTTATTTTGCTGTGGTAGAACAACATGTTATTTAGTAGGCAGCTGTCAGAGAACAAATGCCATTACATATATAAGCTGGTGTACTTCAAATGAAAATCCTTCAGGTGTTTCACAATTAAAAAATAAAATGTTTCTGTCTACAGAAATGGTGAAGAGCTTTTATTTTAGAAAAGATACAGAAACTATTGAGTTAGATACAACAGGTGATTTAGTAACTTCCAAGCAGGAGAGGATAAACATACTAAAATACTATAATCTGCAGAAGACATGAGAAAAGGTCAGACAAACAGCCAAAGTAAACAAAGGTCAAAGGTCACCACCAGACCAAACAGAGTTCAGTTTAAACCTGTCCAAACCAAGAAGAGAGCGCTAATCTACAGCAAAGCAGCTGTTCTTTTAAACGTACTCTAAGAAGTTTTAGTAGTACAGGAAAAACTGGTTAAGAGTACATGACAGATGTTTACTTTGATTACACAGACATGTAGGAGTAAGTCCTGCATAATAGATATTGATTTGTAAATAACCGGATATTATTATATAATATTACACTACAGTATATTTCCCTTTCTCTGGACAACACACATTTTGGTGTTGACTTAAAAGAAAGGCAGATGTGAAATGTTAAAGTGAGGTCAAAGGTCAAATGTGACTATAGCCTATTATTATATATGATTCCCTATATGCCCATGTGTTGTCAGTACAAACAAAAACACTTAAACAGTTCTTTGTAGCTTTGTTATCACTTTCACCTTCAGATCAATCTATTGACCTTGATGGAGAGGTCAGAGATCAAATGTGACACAACATTTTAACTCTTTACTTACCCTTTATTTTACTCTACTTTCTATATGATGATAACACACACCACACATGTAAGAATTAGTTATAAATATAAGTCAGAATTCATTGTGGGGGTCATAAAGCCTTAAAGCTGAGCAGAAGAAGGATGTCAGTGATGCAGCAGATCTATGCTTCACGTTTTACAGGTTACCGCTCGTAAAAGGCAAATATGACATAACTTGAGCAGTTTGGATGAAGCTCGTTAGCCGACCACTGTGTGCGAGTTCTGTAGTACCCGTGGACGGACGGTCACCTCGCCTCGCCATGGTGTGGCGTGGCGTGGAACTAACAAGTCCAAAAGCAAATCTCCAATACAGTTGATGGAAGCTAACCTCACCGAGGCTCCAAAAAGGTGACTTGACTGTGGACATGTCCATCTTTTATATACAGTCTACTCCCCTGAAGCCTTTTTAAGGTATCATCTCCAGGCAAAAACATGACTTCCTTTTTTTCCCCCTCTTTCAGAACATTTCATCAGTTCGGCGCGCTTCATGTGAAGGACAGCGTCCTCACGGTGGATCCTCCATGTCTCCCCCTGAATCACCACCTGCTATGAGCAAATTAAATATTGACTCTTCTATTGACTCGCCAATCTAATTTGAAGTGATTGTGGATGAGCAGGAAAAAGGGGGGGAGGCGGGGGGGGTGGGGCTTCAGTGGCTCGGCCGCTTGTTAAAGGCGCCATAATGGGCTGGATGGAGCGAATGATTGAGTCGGAGAGGGAACTAGTTTAGGCAGATCTATGAGACGTGATGGAGTCTGCAGAGAGGCTGCAGGGACAGGAAGCGACAGTAAGAGCAGGTCAGAGCCAGCTCAGCTGATGGCAGCGGCGCTAAGTGGGACAGATGTGGGGAGAGAATGATGATGGGAGGCCTCAAACCACCTTCCAAAAGTCCTCCATTCTCTCAGCAGCGAGGAAAAGCTTTTATTCAGATCCACCATGTCAACATTTACCCGCCGACCCAAAGTAAATACACGGTCCTGAACACCATCACAGTCGGAGGGGAAAGAAAAAAGGAAGAAGAAGAAGAGAGGGGCTGCCTGCTTCGCCAAGTCCGATAAAAAGCCTCCAATAAGGAACAATCAGAGCTTTCTGGAGAAGGCTCACTTCACCCTCCAGCACCCAAGCGATTTTACCGAGTGATGTGGCCGAGTGTGGGCATTATATTTTATCAAGAAATGAGCTTTTATCTGAGATATTCTAAACACTTCCAATGTTAACACAAGGTTTTCAATCATTTATATGCAAAAAGTTTTTTTTTAAAAACGACAAAAAAACCCAACAATATTTTAAAACTGGAGACACGTCTGAGTGAATTCTGTGTTTAACACCAGAGTATATCGATGATCTGCAGCTTCTTTTCAGCAAGCTCCTCACAGTCAGGCTGGTTTTCATCCCCTCTTACCCCAGACTAAATCTGAACAAACACCTGGTTTGCACATGTGGAAGATTTGCTGCAGAAACATCTGAAAATATTTAGATTATTGAAATATCTAAAAATAAGACGACCATCATGGAATAAATACTGATTAATTACAATGAAATCACAGCTTGTAAGGTTAAAAAACACAAAACTTCCCCTGTCTGCTCACAGCACTGATACAATTTTAAGGTAGGAAAGCAAATCATGCTGTACTGTGGTGCAGCACAGGGACACACCAGCAGGGCCGATATGTGCTGCTTGTATATGTATGTGAAACTAGGATTTTAATTTCTAGTATTCTAAGATAGCATCATAAACTGTATAAAAAGATGGCCCAAGTGACAAAGATAATAATAATACAATAATGATGCAAATTTTAAGGTTACAACTTAAAATATTGAGTTACAAAAACATTCTGACTCACTGCTGGAGCCTCTAGTGGCTGTTTGAGGAACTGTAGGTTACTGAGCACTGGGAGTTTCTGTTAGCAAGCGTAAGCTGATAACTCCACCCACTTGTTCAAAAATAATAATAAGATGGCAGCCTATATGTTAACACTGAAGCTTCAAAATGGAGTCCACAAAAGTAGGTGATGTCACACTGTCTATGACCATCTTTTGTATACAGTCTGTGGTTGAGTGTGCAGATGAAACAGGTGATCGGAGGTCGGAGGCACATGTCCCCGCTCCTCGTCTCTGTTTGGAGGGAATTAAGCCGGTGTGGCCTCCCTTGATGCTGGCTGGCTGTTAAACACTGCAGCAGCTCCAGTAGGTCTCCTGAGGATCATTTAACAGCTTCACTCTGAGTTGTATTATGATGTTCAGAATTGATCTCCGTCTCTGGCTGTGTCTAATTATACCTCGGGGAGGTAACAAAGGAAGGTGTTCCACGCTGCACTCTTCATTTATTTGGCTGGGGGAGGACCGAGGCAGCCAATCAGAGTCTTTAACCACAGAAAAAAATAGCTGGAGTAAACTCTGTGTTTGTGTTTCTGCAGAAAGCACCGATTATTTTTTGTGGGCGCCCCTTGAGTGACGGTTCTCAAGAAACTGCTTTAAATGACCTTCCACGGTCACCTGTGGCGGTGATTGGACACCGTTCAAACGTGCACGAGTTCTTCAGTAACCATCCAAAGGGGGAAAATGCACATTTACAACCTGTAAAACAAATTCAGCCTCAATTACACACACTGATGCCTCACAACAATTATCCACCCATCACAGGGTTCGCCTTAATTAGGTTTGTTCTCTTTCTTCCGCCTGCTCGCCTCTGAGAGACCAAATAAATGGGAGGGCCTGCAGAAACCGCCGCAACAAGCGGCCAAATCGACTTCCAGCGCGTAATGAATCGCAGCTCTGAAATTAAACTGACGTGTAATGAATCTCCGGCTCTTATTCTCTCCTTCTTTTGTCTCTGCTCTCTGGAACTGTCCTCTCAGCCTGTTCACATTCCTCAGCCATCTCGCCGCCGTCACAAACGCTCAGCATCACCGGCACCGGCGAGCGCCACAAAGGAAACAGTTACGGCTGTTTTTCAGCTCCTGTCGCCTTTTATCAGCGGCAGGAAACGAAAATCAACAAACTTCATAGAAAGTTAGGACATCATCCCGGAGACCCTCTGCCTGACGTCACGGATCACACCGCCCAGTTACACTGCACCACAACTTCAAACCAAACATCGCCGACACATCCACATCATCCATGAAGTCAGCTCCACCTGCAGCAGCTCCAGCAGTGAAATGTGGCCAAAGCGTTTTATTTTCACTGGTTTCTCCTCAGAGGACAAAGATGAGCCGCAGGGTGAAGAAGCAGACGTACAGCAGGAGCAGTGAGAGATGAGGTGGGAGGAGCTTGTTCAGGTGAATGCACACCATCATGTGACCTACCTGTCCGTTCTGAAGTTCATTGAGGCCTTTGCACAACGTCTGATTCTGCAAAGAAAAAGGAGAAAGAAACATGAGTAAAACTATGATTTCATGTCATTTCAAACAACTTTGCAATGGTCAAAGGTCAGAATATTTTCCAGGACTTTACTTAGGCACACCTAAGCATCCTGAAGTGATGACAGTAACTGTTCTATCTGATGAAGCCACACCGAATTTAACCTTACAGCAGTTTTGATCCCTCGGCACTTCTGAAGCACACGAGATATCGACATGAACCTCTCACAGAACCCGCTCAGAACTTATGATCCAGTTACTGTGAGGTTGGTTAACGAGGTTAACTGGGATTTTCTGCAACAAACTGAAGTCATCATCATCTGCTGGATCTCAGTGACTCAGACACAGGAAGCAAACACAGACACATCTGTGAACGTGCAGGAATGCCAGCAGACAGGCAGTTGATTTAAAATGGACAAAAAAATCAAAAACTCTGTTAGAAATTTCTGATTTTTCTGAAAATTAGCTTAAACACATAGACCTGCATCAGAGAATGAAGCTTGGTTCATTTTTACTATTCATGAACAGGTTAGGTGCTGCTAAGGCCCTTCTTGCCTCCTCTTTCCCTACAGGTAGACTGATCAGGCTGGTGAGACAGACTCTTCTCACAATCACAGCACCTCCTCCTCCTCTTGAATCTGACTATCCAATGGGTGTTCTGCGCTCAGGCCCAGGGCCACACACACAGCCCAGGGCCCATCTAAGAGGAAGGAAATGAAAGAGACAAGCAAAAAAAGGAGCAGATTTTATCTTGAACACAGTGCATGAGTCCATGTTACATCAGCCTGCCCCCCACCTGCAGGCTGAACTGTCATGTTTCTACTCGATGTGAGTGACATGTGCTGATGGACCACGCCTGAAGCTTCACCTCAGACTGAGTCAGAGAAACTACACGAGCTGATAGATGAGTGTCTCAGGGGGGCTGCACCTCTTTACTTTGAAACACAAATATTCGGTCGATGAAACGGACTCACAGACATTTTTCAAACAGAAAAGAAATCAGTTTAAATGAGTGATACTTTTTTCTCCACTGAGATTTGTCCCTGCACACAAACTGAGATGCTGCAGAGCACCGACTCAGAAACTGTAAATGAAATATTGCATAAATCAGTGAAGACGCACTCAGCTGGAAAACACTTGTAATAACATGCAGTAGCTGCAGAGTGAGGTCCTCGAGGTTAATCGAGGAACAAAATGATTTATCGGCGGCTGGTTTTCGTGTCTCTGCTGCAAACTTCCTCCCTCCTCACCCGCCCCACTCTTTAACAAACACTAACAGCCGACGGTGAAACCTCAGGAGGACAAAACGCCGTCACAGCTGGGCCGACGCAGCCAGCAGAGGAGGATCTGGGTCTATTTGTCATCTGTAATCTAACGTATAGGTGTAGAAACGTCTGGGGAGCCGAGTGGAAAAAGTGAAGCTGAGCACAGGCTTTATTTATTTCTTCACCTCCCCGCGGCAGGCTGGCGTTAGGCTGCAGCGCAGCGAGCGTGTACAGGCATGTGAGGATAGTCAGATAGATAAATAGAGGCGGATTCATTCTGTATGCATTGCTTTTCACACTGGGGAAATTTACAAGCCGAGTGCTGATAGTTTCCAAATCAGCTGCAGCGAGGACGTCAGAGAGAGAGAGTACCGCACTGCACAGGCCCAACGACCCACCACGTCTGCCTCGTTTACGCTTTACAACGCAAACTCATTCACTGCTGCTGCGTCTGAAGCCAGACTCAGTCTGCAGAGGGGTGGTCGCCAAGGGTGACCCTGACCACCACAGCAGCAACACCAGCGCAGAGCGAGAGGACGGAGCTTCTGCTTGATCTCCACTGTTACTGGGGTTAATGCTACACCACCTAAAATGCTTTCCTCTGTTGACTTTTACCAGTTAGAGGCACAAAGAGCAGAGAGCAGATTTGATCAACTGGTACCACAAATTGCAGCTCCTCTGACGTCCAGCAGAGGATCCAACAGTAAGTCAGTCCCCATAGACTCCCATGTTAAAACTGAAATATGTTTACAGCCTGATACAGAAAGTGGTTTATCCTTTATAGATAACTGCACCCTTCATAACTGCTTCATAACACACCTGTTTAAATTCTATTATGGCTTAAAGTTTGCATTATTAGGGGCGTGGTCTATTTGAGTGGCAGGTGGACTTTTGAATGTTGATACCAAAAGTCGAATGGTGACGTCACAATGGCTATTATTTTCCACATACAGATCATCAGCATACATGCTGAACGCTGGCTCTCCTATTAAAGCTGCAAAGGTGACTTCATGGTGGCTTCACCCAAGTTGATTATGCATCAAGACAGTTCAGTTCAGTCAACACATGGTGGGCCCACAAACACCAAACCATGTTACAACATCTTTACTGTTCAGACAGTTTAAAATGCCTGAACAATGTTTTTTCCTTCTCTGAGTTCTTACAGTAGTACTGCAGAGGACAAAATATTATCAAACAATAGCACTCTTTGGAACATTAGGCAATTAGTGAACTCTGAAAAGAAGTCGAACAAAAAAAAAGTTTGAAAAAAGTAAGAAATCAAGAGTCCTTGTAGGAATTTTGCACCTGATGTTCTATAACATTTATGAGTGGAGAGGGACAAACACAAGTTATCTGCAACAAAAGCAGTCACGGATGGTTCTTGGATGGAGACCAACCAAATCCAGTTTCATGGGATTGTTCTATACATGTGAAATTTTGACTTGTGTTATATTTTTCATATTGTCCGTCATCTCAGGGTGTTCAGAAGGTCCTGTGTGAACTGATGTATACCTGCTGAGATACTTCTGACTATAGTATTTCTAAAACAGCAAAACATACCGCTGTGGAGTAACTTTGGAAGAAAACAAAGCCTAAAAAACCAAACAGCAGTGTTTTTTGAAGGGTTGGTGAAGTCAGGCTTGCTGTCTTATAATGGTGTGCTACCTGGTGGCTAGCTACAGAGCTGTGGTTAGGCTAATATGAACACATTAGGACAAGGAGACAGAGGATGAGGGTTAAACTTTCTCAGTATAAGTCTATGTTGAGGGTCCTTAACGGCAGAGACAAACACCATCACATGACATGAAGATGACGCTGAAAATGGAAACTTCAGCACAGAGAACCTCTGACCTCATTCACAGCAGGAGGTCAATGATTGAACTGCTGCTGTGTTCCTGATCCTCAGCTTCATTTCCACATGAAGTCAGCCGAGAAGACCAGGACACCGTGAGCCCACTGGGTGTAGATACACCGAGAGTTTTTACAGCTTTAAAGACTTGCTGTGCATGAACATATGAAGAGCTCATAAAAAGCTGAAGAGACTGCTCTAAAAACTAAGGGACAAAGAACTGCAGCACTTTAAAAAGATAAGAGCTTCATCCAACGCAGGAGATGCTCAGACACACGATCGACACCATCCCCCAAAAATATGAAAAAGCAGCAAAAACTGCAAAGCTGCAGTTTCTCCATGAAAGGCCAAAAAACAAAACACCATGAAAATGCTATATGTGTGTGTGTGTCTGTGTGTGTTGCTCACACACTAATATTTGGTTTGCAGGCTCATTCAGAAGACCCACTGAATCTGAATGGCTGATTTCTCCCCTCCTCCCCCCGAATGCAACAAAATGAAAACAAATGGCACCCCCTCCTCCCCTCCTCCTCACCCCCCATATTTACAGCCAGAGCATCTGTTCAAAATGCACACAAACACAGCCGGCTCTGCTTTCCTGGTAGCGTTTGGAGGCTTTCTGGGGAGAGCATTAGCGCTGTTTGGCTAACTCTGACAGGCTTCATCTCTCAAAGCCGCCACCGCAAAGCCTCGTGGGAAACGACGGCCACCTGTCCCGCTGCCTCATTGCGTTCCTCCCAGCGCCCTGCTGTCCAGTTCAGTCCAAAACCCAAAATCGCAAAGAACCCAGAGAGCAACACGATGGCTGAATCATCGCTGAATAAATGCTGGTCATGCTAAAATAAGACTGATTTAACGTTGTCATGGTTATGGGGTACCAGTTGACAACAATGATGTTAAAGTTGGTGGTTTAAAGGTGAGGTGCCCGAGGTGGAGCAGCTCTAGTGATGCTGGCGTTAATTTCTCATGTGGACAAATGCAGCTGGTTTACAATGTATGAAGTTATACAGCTGTGACTGTTTCAATGGCCATTATTAAATGACTCTATAATAGTACTGACATTTAAAGTATCTTAACATAACCAATAACTTTAAAATTAAATGATAGTGTTGGTTAGGACCAGATAAGTCAGCTGGGAACTGTTAGTATCAAGTAAGCTAGGATCACTTAGCTCAGACAAGTTGTTAGTTAAAAAAAACCCCCAAAAAACCTAACCTATGTGCTCAAAAGGCACATTTTCAGAAGGTTCATACTTACAGTTAAAAGGAGTGACTGTCTGAGTGCAACAAACGGGTGAAAAAGAGGTTATGGTTAGGTTATGGGAAGTCACTGAGAGTGATTCAAAACTAACTTTAATTTAATAAAGTAAATAAACTTGTTTTTAAACTGATGTAAAACAGTCTGTACATGTTAGTCAGGGTGAAATTGTGTAAAAAATGTGTAAAATACAAGTCCACAGATCAAATTAAATTCTGAGCATTTTGTTGACTGGGGGAGAAAAAGAAAAAAAAAGTAACTGATCTTCATGGAACAGCTGAATGAGACCACAACTCTCTGAAGCTGATTTTGTTAAAAAAAAGCAGACCAGGAGATGCCCCTCATGTTCAGAGTGCTGAGAGCAGATGTGGTGCAGAGTGCAGCAGGCCCGGGCAGGCGAGCCCGAAGATGGATTCACGATGCTGACTGAGGTGTTGGAGAGGCCAATCAGAGGAGACAGTAGGTAACTATCTGAGGACTAGAGGAGGTGTGAGGAGGCGGGGAGGCTGGGGCTCGGAGACGAGGAGGAGGAGGTGGTGAAGGGGGCCCGGTCCCTGGAGTGTCAGCAGCTGACTGCAGCGTAAAGCTGAAACATGCTCCGACATGCTGGTGTTCAATTAGCGGCGTGGCTTTCGTATGTTCGCAGCTCCAGCAGGAGAAAGAGCCACTTAGTTACAGAAAATGACTGCTGGAGCTTCAGTGAGGACGCCTGTGGACACAGTTTCTACATGTTAATTAATCGAAGCTCCTGGAAGCTCCATTTGCCAGCTGCTCTGACAAGTTTTAGAGAAATCAGATTTTATATTTACAGCAGTGCTGGGAGGAAAGCAGCAAGGCCCTCCAAGCTGTGACTAACCAGTAAAGTCTATTATTTACTAGTTTTACAGGTTATAAATACACAAAATCAGAGTTCTTTTATATCAGCCAACATTCCCAGTACAACCTCTCACAGATGAAGAACAGTCGTAGTATTGCCTTCACTTTCCTAATAGGCACATTAATCTCACCCCTGGGGTTGCTGTTATCAAAGTGTGCGTTAAAGCTTTTTTTATATAAGGGAGGTGGAGAAGATGTGAAGAACTAGCTGGTAATTTTAAATGTGATTATTCAGTCTTTGGTTTCTTATTTTCTGCTTAGATAACACCCAAATGACTCACACAGGCATAGAGATTGTTCAGTGAGCCCCCCCCCAGCATCCTCGGGTCACCAGGAAAATGTGTGTTCTCAATCTGCAAACAAAAAGTGTGACATAAACCACTTTTTGTGGCACACAAATGTGCTGTTTGTGTGTGTATACACACACATATATATATATATAGATATATATATATATATATATATATATATATATGTGTGTGTGTGTGTGTGTGTGTGTGTGTGTGTGTGTGTGTGTGTGTATACATATATATGTTAAATATACAGAGGTCACCAGTTTTATTATTGTGCAAAAGGAATAGCATATATGTACAATATTGAGTGCATAGTGTTGAAGTTCCGGTAGGTGAGAATGAGGTGTCTGAGCCTGAGTGACTGAGGTCTTAATAAGGTGGTTAAAATGTGGATTTATGAATCTCCCTATTCAGCTAAGAAGCCACATAGGCACAAATTCTACTCAGACTATTAAAATATTTAGTTAAAGTCTTTTGGAATTATTTATCAGCTAAAAATAGAAAGATTTTTCACAACTTATAAACTGTTTTAAACTGCAGGTGGAGTTCCTCAAGGCTCAATCCAGGGCCTCCTTCAGATTGGTCAAATTATAAAGAAATAAATTCAACTCAACATTATGTGAAAGATTAGGCTGCCTATCACAGCAGCCTAAGACTGAAAGAACTGGATTTGGCATTTATGTCGACTGCCTTTTAAGACCAAAAACTAATTTGGTTAGCCGAGGAATGAGATGAAACTGAGAGTTGAGGTTTTATTTCTGTTCCATTTTGTTTCAAACATTTCTACACAGCCTCGGCTGTTTTATTATTTTATAATTTTTTATCTAACACGGGATGGGTTTGATGCAACAACTGCGAAGCAGAGTGCCAGTGCTCAGCACTACATTGCAGGTGTCACTGATCTGTTTGCAGGTCTACCCAGCTGTGTCCAGAGGCACTCTGGGCCCGCTGATGGTGCCATTTGGATTTGCACATTTATCAGGTGATGCCAGGCCAACCAAATGACATGACATGTTACAGTCCATAAAGTCCAAAATGGATTTTACCCTCTGCAAAACATGTCCATGTTTGGCTTAAAGAGATGAGTCAATGTGGTCTTTTTTTGAGGTTTTAGATTCCCATCAGGACAAGGACAAGGCAAAGGAAGCGCTGGCTTTTAGCACTGCAGTAACAGTTTGAAACAGTGCTATAAACTCTGCATGTGGCTAAAAAACAAACCACTTGTTGGGCTTTTACCTTTCAAATGAACAAAAAAGATGGCAGGTGGAACAACTTCGAGCGCATTAGATTAAAGAAAGGATCCATTAAGATGCTGAATCCTGCCTGCATTTTACCTGGGTCTAAGTGGTCACTCATAGCAGGAGGCTTTTAAAATATCTTTCTGCTTTTCAGCTGCTGCTATAGTTTCCATCCGCTTCCAGTTTTTGCCATCATGCATCAAACCCTGGAGGCGAGTGCTGAGAGGGGGCTGTTGATAGCTGGTGTCTAGCAGGTCGCTGTACAGAAACTGATTGAGTTTATGGAGCGGCAGACGTGGCGTTGCCACTCAGTTTGCCTCTGGGAGCTGCAGATGACACACTGCCATTCATTTCTCCTCCGAACCTGCAGGGAGGACGACACCGGCGTCCCACTCCATCTTCATGCTATCACACAACAAATTGCCTTTTCATTAGAAGCAGGTAAATGAAATTGTCTTTTCTCTCTGCTGCTGCACATGTGAGAGGGAAGTCGGCCATGTAGGGACTCAAAATCCATTACAGCCTCGACAGACTGAACTGTACATCATCGCCGAGGAGGGACACCACGCTGACCATGTTATCTGTGATGGAGGAAGAAACACCTGGATGCTGTTACTGCCACACATCAGTGGATGTGTGCTGTTCACTGCTTCCTGAAACACTTCTGAAGAATGAAGTGACGCAGGGAGGGGATCAAACACTTCACTGTTTATGCCAAGAGACCGTTTGTCTAAATCTGCAGAGAATACAATACAAATACCCAGAAAGCAAACAAGCTTCTTCCCTTAGCACGAGTAGGATCTAAAGCAGGATTCGTTAGGACCAGGATCAACAAACGGAACTATAAAAAAAAATACTTAGTGTACATCGTGAACTAGCCTCATCAGTCGAAGGTGCTGAGACCATGATAATCTTCAATTGATTTCTTTAACTTTTTAAACTTTGCTTCTGGTCCTTTGCTGCTCTTCCACCTCCAGTGTTCAGTCTGAATTATATCAGTACTGCATGGACTGTGAGGTGAAGTTTTAATCCAGAGCCAGAACCATGATAGTGTTTGAATCTATGTCCAATAGTTTCTTTGGTGACCAAATACCCACAAAACAAGTAAGATTCTTTGTTTTAGACTGTTTTAGGGGTTTTCTAGCATTTTAAATCTTAACAGACATCACATCCGCTGTTGCAAGCTGATGTTTTGTTACCTTGCGCACTGTGCCGCTGCTGCTGTAGTCCAGTTAAAGACGAGTGTATGACCCTGCTGTTTTTTTACCGCTGTTTTAAAGATCTGTTGTTACAAAAATTCAGAGCTTCACAGATTACACAGAGAAAGATCCTGCAACAGTTTGAAAAGATGAGACTTTATGATTTCTTTGCTTCCAGTTTTCCAATAATGCCAAGCATATAGATGTGGCTGTGTGATGATGTCGCCAACAGCATGGAAAGCGACCAATGCGGCAGGTATAATAACTCAGGGAGAGGAAGGCAGCCTCAACCAGCCTATAAGGGCCAGATGACAGGCGTCTTACACCATGTCATGAGGTTTGGACCAAGTCTGGCCCACAGAGGTTTTTCACAAAGTTATTTATCCTCACAGGGCTAAACAGGTTTCAGACTGGTCTCAGACTGGTTTACCGCTTGATTCTGGGTATTTAAGAATTTGGGTCTAACTTTAGACTTTTTAGACCTACTTTCAAATTGTTTTTAGACTACATTTGAAGTTTGTTTTAGACTTGATTTTGAACACTTTTCAGGCTAGTTTTAAAATTTGTGCTCAGTTTAGGGGTTAGTTGATTTTGAGTGCATCTTGGGCTAGGTTTAGAGTGGTTCTGGAATTGAAGATGAACTAAATTCAGGCTTAAGTTTTGACTTTAATTTGGACAGAGTTTGAACTGGTTTAAAGATTGATTTGTGGCAGGGTGCAGACTAGTCTTTGCCCAAGCCTGATTTGCACTCAGTGTTTATTGTTAAATCACTCCTGCTAAACATAAGCATGTTTTAACCCATTTTAACTTCATCTTCACCAAATAAACTGAATTCACCTTGACCCGTCTTTAGACTAGGGTTTACATGGTTTGAAGATTTATTTCAAACCTGGTAATGGACATGAGCGAAAGAAACATCCTTCTCAGTACAGTTCCACACCTTCAAATCTTTAATCCGCTCTGAGCAGCCAAACTCTTATCTGCAGGCCCCTGAGCAGCACCATGGGTAAAAGGCACGTGAGCAGTGCCGGTAACATTTACAGCCTCACCTCTCCGCCCAACACGCTGCTGCTGTTTTCATGCATGAAAAACAGAAACATGAGAAAAGAAGATGTGCTTCTTTCCAATATAAAGTAATTCACTCCTCTTAGTCAAAGCTCTTGCCTGTTTCTCTGCTGCATTACATCATTAAGTTTTCCTCAGTCCTGTCAGCATCAGAAAATCTGCTCTTTGCCTCTTTGCTGTGCCTCTGTGCTGGCTGAGAATCACTGTAAAATGGCGGCTGCAGAAAAGAAGCTCTCTTTGATTTTCAGGTACTGAACCCAAAACGTTTGGCTGCTCTCCACAGGAAGAACAAAAATAGCCGTCCAAAAACAAGCCAAATGGTTCCTGGAATCCACTGAACATCCTGACTCGCCCTTTTTAAAACTGTTCCAGTGTTTCAGGTTCAAAGTCTGCATTTTCAGCCTGAGCTGTGGGACAAGGTTCTGACTAAAATCAGGCTTTTGTACTCCACGTTCAGTTTTCTAACAATTCCTTCAGCCTTTGATCATTTCCCTGTAATGTTCCCGTACATAATGTTCCACAGGCTTCCAATTTTCACTGTGAACACTCGTAAGCAATTTTCTGACTCAATCTCAGTCCTCCTGATTCGTCTTTCAGAGAATTTCTAGTTAGAAACCAGAAAGCTTTAACTGCTGTTAGAGGAAATGTGAGTACAGGAGCAGCAGAACAGCAGCAGCAGCTAATTTTAGGGTTTACGTGACATTAGACTGATGCAGAAAAAACTATCAAAAGGTCAAATCAATCACTAAAACAGGAAGGGCTGCACAGCGAGCAGAGAGCTGTGTGCATAACAACCTCAAATATGCAATACAATTAAAGCTTGATAATGCATCTATACTGGGGGGATGCATCTTTCAATTAAATTAAAAACAATTCCTTTTTAGACAAAATCATAACTCGGTTTTAAAATTGTTTTAAATTTACTTTAGAGCAGATTTGGACTTTGTTTTGGTCTTCATTTGAGCTTGGTTTGGTTTTGTTTAGAATAGTTTGGGGCTTTTGGTCCATTTTTGGCCTTTGTTTAAAATGTTTTTAGACTTGCTTTAAAACTCAACTGGCATTAAATTTGGGCTTGGTTTTGGACTGATTGTGGGATTGGTTCTGGGCAGATTAGGACTTCAATTAAGACTGAATTTGGTGTTTGTTTTGGACTATTTTGAATTTTAATTATTGGCTCTGAACTTGGTTTAGAGTGGTTTTGGACTTTGTGTTGGACTGTTTTGGTTTTGGGTTGATCTTGGGCTTGGTTTAGACTGGATTTGGCTCGGTATCTTCTATCTATCGGTATCTTGACGCGATCTAGACTGACTCCACAATGTTCAGATCAGGACTTTGTGTGTCAAACCATCTGTTAAAGGACTCATTGTTCCTCTTATAGATGAAGATGGCTCTTTTGGACTCTGGTTAAATGTTTCGGGCTTGTCCTCCTGCCACCACCTCATACTTATGCAGGGCTGTATGTTTACTGTTGCCGTCCTCAAAGCTAATAAAAGGCAGAAAAAGAAGAAACTGCATCCCTGTGAGTGCGTTTGCTGCAGCGTCCAGATCTCAGCATTCATCTGCCTTCATGTTTTATAGACCGAGTTTCATCAGAGACACTCAGGCCTGCAGCCCTGCTTCAGTCAGCAAACAGCATCTGCGTCGCCATCTCTTTATTTTCATGCAAGCACAAGCCTTGTTATATTTGGCATGTTGCTACGGAAACTAGCTTTCATTTAAGGACCACAGTTGCCTCTTCCGCGAAGACAAACTCAGGTAGAGAAAAAGCTTTTGTCACATTACAGAGCCAACAAAGAAGGAAAAATCTGGCAAGCAGGTCATTATTTTTCATTAAGCAAAGGCGCACAGTAATCAGTCTGCAGGCAGGCATTCAGCTGACCCTCACAGAAACACACCCAGGGCTACGAGCACTTACACAGTCCTCCCAAATAACAGGGCGCCTGAAGGCAGTGGCGCCACTTCAGCTTGCTCCAAATAATTGGGTTAATTTAGCCGTTTAGTGTGATGATGCCTCAGGACAGCGCCCAAAAAGTCCACAGCAGCTCCAACCAAAAACTACAAACTGAAGCAGCAGCAGCAGCAGCAAAAGCAGCTCTGCTTCCCTTTATCTCCTTCTCTGAGGCCTCTCTGTCCAAACCCCATTTATTTTTAATTGCTTTTCACGGTTTGTCCGCATCTTTGTTTACGTCTCTGCGACGTTCGATAAGCCGGCACAATAATGGCAAATTAATTTGACTACATTCACTGAGGTAGCAAAAATGTCAGCCAGTAAAATGAAACTCATGAGCAGTGATTCTTCTTCCTCCTCTTCTTCTCCTCTCAGCACAAACATGAGCTCATTCTGCTGCTTTCATTAGTTTTCTGTGCACATTTCCATTCGCCGGCCTGCCTGCAGAGCAGCTGGGGTGCCTGGCAGCCTCCATGTAAACACAATGCATGTCAGAGGGCACAGAAGACGCATCGCGGCGCCTCAACCGAGTCCCACAGAGGACTGGAACAAGTCTGTAAGAGCCACTGAAGTGATTCTCAGGAGAGGACTGAGCTCATTTCACCTAAAACACCTGCAGAGGGCTGAAAACATGGCCGCCTCCTCCTTCACAGGTTTGTCATTTTCACGAAGCAGAACTGAGTTTTAGCATCCAGCATCGCACAAACATATCTTCTGTACCTACTTTTGGCCATATAGCATGCCAGTACACTCCTCTTTAAGACCCTGTCTTTTTAATCATGTGACTCTCCTCTGGTTCCCAACATCAGTAAACTGAAGAAACTCGATTTCTGCTAAACTGCTGATTTTTCACATGAAGTTTGGTGTGCTTCTAAACACTCTAACCCCCCATAACCTTCATCAACCTGTCACATGAAGCCAACAACATCTTAAACCAAGTCCTCCTTTCTCCAACCACAACTACCCAAACCTGCTTTGTGTGGATGCAGATTTTAGTGGCTGAACTGAGGCTTTAACAGCTCGTGTTTTTCTCCTCTTCTGGCCAACTCTACATCCCATCGCTGCCTTTCACCCATCAATTACGGCGACCTTGTTGAGAAAAAACAAATTAAAGTCCCATTTATTATGCGGCACTCTTTGTTAGCGCCTGACTGCTAGTCCAAGGACGCCCCCACCTCTCCCTTGACTAAATTTAACCCCAAACCCCAACTGCTCCACCTGACACTCTATTTGGATTGTTCTGATCAACAGTTTGTGGGTTTTAGTGGCTAATAGTTTGTCTTTCTCCTGCAGTAAGAAGACAAACTGGCCTCGCTCTCTGCTCCTTTTTCTTCCCTCTGTTCTGACACCCAGATCATCTACGGTTGTAAATCTTCGTCCCTGCTCGCACTCACACAGAGATGAATAAATCAAAATGGTCATTTTTCATTCAGGAGTTCAGCGGACACGCATCAAGAGCACTTCTTCTACCGGGTCGCCCTTCATCTCAAGGTTGTCCTCAACAGCCTTTAAACAAACACAAACCTCATGAAGTGTTTCAATCCTTCAGCACTAAATGCTCCTGTCTCACAAAGAACCTCTGAGAATATAAAAATAAATAAATAAATAAATAAATAAGGTAATATTCTACACGTTTGGACACAAAAAGACCAAACCAGGCCTGACGGGAGCAGATTTAAACCTGGATGTTTCTGTTTCAGTTACTCACAGGAAAAAGAAAAACGTGTTACAGACTTCAGATGTGATGGTTATTCCATCAGTTTAACACCAACTCCAGATGTTTAAAAAAGGTTTATAGAATGTAAAAGGTGAGCAACAAAATCATTTTGGTTTGACTGGAGTTAGCCTCAATTATAGCTTAAGTTGGTCCAGAAAACTCCTGATGTTAAAAACAAGCACCGTAAGCATTTTTAGAGTTTAGAACTTGGATTTGAAATGCTTTTGACCTAATTTTGGGCTGTGATTTGGACTAATTTCTCATTTTGTTTAAAACTGAGTTGAGAGCCAGATTTGAAGTGCTTTAGGATTTAGAATTCATTTGATCTTGGTTTTACTGAAATTCAGACTTGGTTTTGTACTAATTTGGGGCAAGATTTAGAGTAGTCTGAGACTTCATTTAGTGTCGGACCTAATTGCTGGAAAGGTTTTGAGCTTGGCTTGAAGCTGCTTTGGAAGTGGGCACTGGGTTTGTTGGTTAAAAAACTGAATTTGGGAGCAAATTTGTGTTTGGTTGGTTTAGACCAGTTTTAGATGTGGCTTGACAAAATTGCTGCTGTTCCTGTTAAATGTTTATTTGGGACCATTTTCACTGGCATATTTGATCTAGTGGACATTACAGGAACTGCAAGCATTTGGTAATTCTTTATTTGTCAGCAACGTTGTGCTTGGGACCAAAACTTGGCTAACTTTGGATTTAATAATAATTAGAATAATAGAATAATAGAATAATTTGTGGTCCTTGATTTCAGAAAAAATATATTTAATATTTCCAATTTTTTACATTTTCTCTTTATGTAAATGCATAAATAAACTAATTAACTAATTTAAATTGAGGTACAGTTAACACTTGATCTTGACTCATCTCAGTTTTTTTGTCATGATATGAAGCATATTGTGATTCATCTGTTTCTGGGTTTTTTTTGAATCTCTTTAATCCAAACCAAAGATTGCAGCTGTATCCAGCATTCAAAGGGCTTTCTTCTTTGAGGCGTTAAGTGTACATTAAGTACACATTCAAAGATCTGTAAGCCTTCACACCATCGACCCTCACGGCTCCACTGAGTTTCACGAGAATAAAGTTTGATTGTTGTAAAAAAGACATCCAATAAACTCAGTGCAGTGATCCCTCCAGAGCACAACAGCCCGATGAAACCCTGACTTTGTGACTCAGTTGCTGCACACTAATTCAAGGCCGTTTCTGAGGCCTTCGCTGTGAATATTTAAAGAAATTCTCCTGCCTTTATTCTTTGGTCAACCATTTCCTGTTTAGTTTCCAGGCAACTTGCCTTCACATTTTCACACTCAGGCGTGATTAAGCAAACATATTATTCTCCTTCTGAAGGCCCATCAAGCACATTTTAATTCCTCACATGCAGCTCTTTATCAGGTCAGAAACACTCACTGCTTCTGCTAAACCAAGTCTAGCGCTAAAGGTGAAGAAGACAGCGCCCTGCAGCCTAGCGAATCTGTCAGAAAATGGTCTTGGCAGAGGAAAGGTGACGCATTCGCAGCTTTAAATCTGGGCTCAATGCGGGAAATCCCTCCTTTTCAGTTTTAATCACCATCATCAGCCACTTACACAGCAATAAGCTGTCATGTTGCTTTATGTTTGCATCTGTGCGCCATTTTCCAGAGCGAGGCCGGCTTGTACAGCTGTGTTCCCTCCCAGTGAACAGCACTTTATTTACACACACACACACACATTTAAAGGCATGGCAGAGCTATTAATAGCGAGGCGGCCCTGATCTCTGCTTTGTGAGGAGACTGCATACGAACCATGCCATCTTCTGGCTACAGCAGAAAGAGGAGAAATGGAAAGAGAGAGAGAGCAAGAGAGAGAGAGAGTAATCACTGCCGACATCCAACCGGCATGGAAGTAGAAGCAGAGATGCTGGGTGCTCTCAGATGACAAGGAAACAGAGACTCGGGGAAGAAGTGTTAGTACAACAGCATCTTACTCAGAAGTACCCCTCTGAAAACTAGCTGGAAAATCAGACACAACGGAAGCCAATCAGAAACCTCCACAGAAACCAAACGTATCCGCAGTGATGGTCTGATTAACATCAGTGTGGATGGTTGTTTTCTGTTTCAAGACAGGTTCACGTACACATAAACATCAGCATCATCGGCATAGGCGTTTTCCACAATTTACAGACATTTGATCCATTGGACAAGTCCAGTGGACCAAACTTATGTAATTAGGGCGACATATCAAATCGTAATAATTTTTTTGCATTGAAGAGGATCAAGAATATGTTGTCAGGTAGGAAATTCTGGACCAGTAAGTAAACTAATTTATTAGAATTTTATCCGTTAATGCAGTGTGGTCAGTAAACTCTGCTGTGTCCAGATAGATAACCCACTAACAGCAGCTGATAAAAATAAACACTGCAAGGTCCTCAAGGGGGTACAACATGGATACCAATGCTGTTTGCAACAAGTAGCAAGTCTCTGGTTTAATTCCTGTTTGTTCTGATTCCCCGTTTCCTCATATTTGCTGTCTGTATCCACTGTAGGGCTGCCACGATTAGTCGACTAGTCACGATTACGTCGACTATCAAAATCGTCGAAGACTAATTTAATAGTCGACGCGTCGTTTGAAGCTTTGTAAGATCCCGAAAGACGCAGGAATAAGTAGCAGGATTTAAGAGTGTAATAACGGACTGAAACAGAAGATGGCAGCACTGCATGTACAAGGATGCCAGCTGCCGTTAAACGCAGAAGAAGAAGAGGCAGTCTCCGGTATCGTAGCTGTGTCCAAATTCAGGGGCCGCATCCTTCGGAGGCCACATTTGTAGGCCGATTACGTTACAGCGAAGGCTGTCCAAATTCGAAGACTCCGACAAATGCGGCCGACAAATGCATACTTCATTTCCCCAGATTTGAAGAATGGGTCGGGTGTATCCTTCGTAGCCCAACCTATCCCAGAATTCATAGAGCGGCCCAGCCAATTCCAGTTTCCAACAATGGCGGCAGCTAGTTAGTTTTAATATTACTCTTATTACTTTTTCTGGGTCACAAAAAAAACTTTTAAGATATTTTCAGGCGAGAATGTAGCTGTGTAAACTTCAAATATCTGCTCGATTTATCAAGACATCACATATTTGCAAAAGTGCTCCGACGTTTTCGGAGACGAGCTGGACGGGAGGTCAAG
>VUQG01018401.1:3671-18593 GCA_015106755.1 Etia nguti
GAGAATAAGGCATGGCCGAACCACAGGGCTTGAATTTCAGCCACCTTTATTCAGCACTCTCACCACAACAACCCTTGTAACCCCAATTCCCCGCGTTTTAATCACGGCGGGCGTGATTGCAGATGCCGTGCAGGTGAGTCCGCACGACACCGCCGACCACGCCTCGCCACACACCCCCATCGCCCGATTGAGGCCAGGGAGCCATCCAGCCGAACCTACTCCCCCCAACCGGCTTCCAACCCTGAAACAGGGTCGTGTCCCTTCCGGAGGCCGGCCACGCCTCCAGCGGTGGCGGCGATGCTGGTCCGGAGACCGGCCACCTGGTGAGCCCCCGCTCACTGGCGGCTGGACCGGCGTCCGTTGTTCCGGGAAGCTGGCGTCTCGCTCTCGGCCCCAGGTCGCATGGGTACCTCTGACACGGGGACCTCCGTCTCCCCGCGCCGCTTCTCCATCGCCTCCAGCTGAAGCAGCTGCTCCACTGCTCCCGGCTGGACAGGACCCATATGCACCTCCTCCCTCTCTGGCTGGAGCGGCTCCTCTACCGCTCCCGGCAGGAGCAGCCCTTCACCCGGCTGCTCCCCCTCCTTCGGCCGGCACGGACCCGCGGCTCCTCCACCGCTTCACCACCGTCGGGACACACCTGTGGGGGATGTGCCCAGGCCCAGAGCAGCGCCGCCAGCTCCCCAATCCTTTCCAGGTGGCGCTTGATCTGGTCCCGCAGCTCTTCCTGCTGGCGACGCACCTCCACCGCCTGCTTCCGCTGGGTTGC
Source organism: Etia nguti (assembly GCA_015106755.1). Classification (NCBI taxonomy): domain Eukaryota; kingdom Metazoa; phylum Chordata; class Actinopteri; order Cichliformes; family Cichlidae; genus Etia; species Etia nguti. The sequence continues at coordinate 4,441 of VUQG01018401.1, forward strand.
CACCATTTCGGCCACCATCTAGGCCAGCTCCTCCCTTCCCTGGCTCCGGTAAGGACCCACCGTGTTGCCTCCTGGGTTTCGGCACCAGTGTGGCGAGAATAAGGCACGGCGGGCCCACAGGGCTTGAATTTTAGCCATCTTTATTCAGCACTTCTTACCACAACAACCCTTCCAACCCCAATTCCCCATGTTTTAAACACGGCGGGCGTGATTGCGGATGCCGTCCAGGTGAGTCCGCACGGCACTGCCGACCACGCCTCACCACATATTGTCCACAGTGAGATTGCACATGCTTTATTAACTGAGCACAGCTTTTATGGGTAAGGTAAAGACCCTGCAATAATACAGAGAAAACAGAGGGAACCCTAAGAGTCATATAGTCTCCTATGAACCTATTCCTCCTATTCTAATCTCCTATGTGTTTTGGCGACAGCGGGAAGGAAAAAGTCCATTTTAACAGGATGGAACCTCCTGCAAAACCAGGCTGAGGGAGGGGTGAGGGGAGGAAGACAGGACAAAGACTCGCTGTAGAAGAGAGCCAGAGATGATTAAATGCATCACCTATTGTATACATATGTTAATGAGTACAACAGCCGACTTTGTTAATTTTGCGTTTTATCATAAAAGAGGAAGATGACAAGTATGAAGAAGAGTCATGCATTTTGTGAAGGAGGACATGGTGTGACATAAGAGGATGTTAGGGATAGGTTGAAATGGAGGCCAATGGTTAGGTGTGGTGGCTTTTAAAGGGAGAAGCAAAACGAAGAAGAAGATTATTAAAAACATGGAACCTTTATAAAAGATGCATTTGTGCTGAAAGCAGTTTCAGACTTTATATTAGCAGCAAAGCAGAATGGGGAGCTTTGTGATACTTCACATGAATGATTTCTAAAGTCCTGCCTACATATAAAGCTGACAGATGGTGGCTAGGGGAGATGCCAGGTAACCTCTAATACAAATAAATCATAATAGTAGCTTCATTTGCTTGCCTAGTCTTTTGATACTCCATGCTGTCTGGTTGCCATATTGCTGCTAGTCTCGTCCTCTGTGCCTAAACAGCCTGAAGACCAAATCATTTCTGAGTTTAGTACAGGTCCCTCAAACCAGAATGAAATAGGTCCAGGGTGTTCGTTAAGTGCAACAGCTTCATAACAAAACCCTTTTCTGTTTTTTTCTTTGCCACGAATATTCAGGTCAAAATATTCCAGGTATGAAAGGGGCTGTTAATGAAATATGTTAAGCTACCTGTAGCCTGATTGTTGAGGATAGCTTAAGTAGTGAATGGGTATGAAATTCCTATGAAGAGGTAATTAAGGTAGCTGTACCAGCTGCTGTAGATTAGCCTAGATGGGTCCAAGACAGTTAAGAATGTATAATTTCTAAATGTTTGTTATGGTTATAGAGCGGTGTAGCTACACTGTAACACTGTAGATATATAATGAGTCAAATTAATGATAGAACATGGTTTAACATTAGTGGCCACCTGGACTTCACCACACTGTCACACATCAGATCATCAACAGACTCAAACAAAATCAATGCAAACTGCTGAGAGCGGAACAATTAAAGAGCCAAGCAAACGTCTGTAGAAGGAACAACACAGTCAACATGAACCAGAGCTCACCGTCATTACAGCACAAACCAGCACTTAAATCCTCCTGCACCTGCAGATGCACTCTTTTAACACATTTAATATGTGGTGTCATGACTTACCACAGGCACTGTAAACAACACTGTGCGGATCTGAAGTCATAAAACAGACTAACCGAGCAGCACACTCTGATGTCTGCCACGGCGTCACTTACACAAACTTAGGACATTAGAACTTCAGGAATAATGAAGCGTTTGCACGAGTGTGTGTGTGTGTGTCCATCCGTCCACTGGCTCTGTTTTTTCCTCCATATTTCCACATTATACAGACTAAGAGGTAATTAGGTTAAGTGGCGTTGTTTGCTCCTGTTACCAGCTTGGAGATGAAATTAGTGTGTAACGTCCCCAGGACTCGGACACACAGTACTGTCTGCTACTTGTTTGTTTCATTTACAGTGCAGTTTCTTTATGGAGCAGCTGTCTCCTTGCCCGTCACTATGGCAGAGCTCCAGACTTCTCTCTCTCCTCCAGGTCCCAGCCTACTGAAAAAAGAAAAGTGTGATTACATGACTGCTGTCAGCTGCGACAGCCAACCTTCCCGAAGAACGACACCCTAAACCCTCTGCTCCACTCCTCCCCTGCAGCTGGGCCACACCCCGCCATACAGTGATACACTTCTATGGCCAATGTGTGTGAGTGTGCATGCCAGCTATAGTCAAACCAGCTGGTGAGACCCAAAGACATCACAAGGTGACCAAACACAAAACAGTAACTTCACACACACACACACACACACACACACACACACACACACACACACACACACACACACACACACAAAACTAATTAAATTCATTTCTTTAACTTCTTACATTTCAGTCATGTAACTGCAAACATTTAAAAGGAGACATCATGAAAGGAATGCTGTGCGTCACCATTATGCACAAGGTGTCCTTCAGCATGGACAACAATCATATAACATGACAGTGTGACAGACCTGCTGCTGTGGTCCGAGGGTGTGGAGATGTTCATGAGCTTTGGTTCTTTTATATTTATTGATTTGGATTACTGTTTTGATTTTATTCTCATGCTGAGGACAATGTTTTTTACTTTTTGTGAGCTTTAAAATTATTGAGTTCTGGTCCCTGTTTTTCATTCTGTTGTTGTATTAATCTCCCCAGTCTGTTCTATTTACAGCTTTAAAGAGCTGTAAATAGCTTTTTTCTCCTCTTAAAGTTAGAACTAAATTATAATGCTAAAGGAACAGCGGTGACATGAGGACTTCATATTAAGTTGTTGTTGTTTGTAACTCAGGTATTGCTCGAGTGTAGTCTGTGAATCCTGTTGATGCTTAAGCAAACAAAAAACTACTTAAACACTCACTGAGCACTTTATTAGGGACACCTCTGCTATCTAATGCAGTGAAATACAACTGTTCTATGATTAAAAACACTTCTCTAAAGCTCATGCTTCAATTTTTGTTGAATTTATCAAAAAAGGTGATCATTTTGATTCATGGTTATTATTTAGTGTGTAGTGGGGGTGGTGCAGGTGGATGTGACTGCATTGTAATGAGATGTTTTTCTGCTATTTTCTCTAACCAAACATTACACATAAGTCGAAAATATTTTTCACCCTGTTTACACTGCAGTGACAGCTCTGTTGTCAGAGGGAAGACTTCTTACAACTCACATTAAAAGTACCAATCATCTTACCCGATACTGCAGGCCAGTACAGAGGATGAGGTGGTCGTAGGGCACCTTCTCCCCACTGGACAAGAGGACGTATTTGGACTTCCTTCTGATGCCCAGCAACTTCCCCGTCACCACACTGATGAAGGAACGCACTGGGATTTGGGCCAAGTCTCTGCTGCTGTAGGCATGACTGCATGAAGATGAGAAGAAGAAACTTAAACTATTAGAATTTTATTAATGCTAATTTTCTAATACAAGCTTCCACAATGCTGATGATACACTTTCAGTTAGAAATCTGTATTTCTAATATGCACTGACAATGTCAGTGTCTGTCATCGTGTGTTGGCCGGTCTGTGGGTCACAAAGAAATCGGCTCAATTTAAAAAGAAATGTGTACAAATGTTCTTAATGTTTGTGGAAACGTGTGCAAGAATCTGTAAATGTGTCTGATTCATTAATGTGAAAGAGGTCGCCTTATACAGTGGCAAATAGCATTGCTTGTAAAGTTTCTTTCATAATATTCTGAAATAAAATAATATCATGTTGCGTTTACATTTTTCCTTCTGAAACACTGTTTTTAACTGAGTTTAATGACACCTAAAATAATCACACACTCTGCTGTTTTTCCAGCTGTCTGATGGTATGTCGATATATATCCAACATGTTTGGGAATGTGAGATGGCACCTCGACACACGAACAACACGACACATTTTCATGTGTCGTGTTGTTCTGTTCACTTACCTTGTGGACAGAAATCCGGCGTCCTCGTGGTTGTAGTCGCCGGGGAAACCGTGTGTTGAAATGAGGGTCAGGCTGTTGAACCTCAGGTGAGGGCTGTGAGAGAACAAACAGCAGTGAAAAGCATGAGTGCTGTTCCACACAACGCTGTTAACACACAGTGAGAGGAGGACGTTCGCTGGGAAGGACTTCACAGCTGTCGGAAATGCAGTCACTGAAACATAAAACTCATGTTCCTACTTTAAGTCTGTGAAACTGGAAATTCTAGATAACATTTTGTACATTTTTATACTGTGTGTGGTTTTTTTTAATACTGTGTGCCTTTCAGTCATCGTGACTTTATTTACCCACTTCTGATGGTATTTAATCACTACATTATTCATTACTCACTTAGATATTAGAACAATAAAGAGGTATGAAAGCAAAACCGTTATTTCTGCTGTTTTAAAGGAAAATAGAGGACAGTGGAGACACTGAGAAAACGTGACTTTCCTCCAGGCTGCTCTGGTTCACAATTGATTCATCGGCCAGCCACGATTTATTATTCTTCACCTCCCACCACATCCCCCATTCCTGAACCAAACTGAAGGGGCTTCTTTCTGCATGGCTATGGAAGGTGTGTGACCCCTGTCCCGATGCAGGCAGGCAGTGGAGGATGCATGTGGAGAAGCATTCTCTCCAGAATATTCTTTCCTGGCCGTTCAGCTACAGTGAGCACTGCTTGTGATGTAGAGAAAGTGGTTTGGCCAGACCAAACAGCAGGCACCATGCTGCCCAGTTATTATGGTCTTACATTTTGCACTGTTTTGTCACATTTATGAATTTTATAGAAAATACTGAATGCTTTTCTTGATTTTCTCCTGTTATATTTTATGTGAAATGCAAGCAAAAACTACACCGTCCAACCATCTCTCTCTCTCTCTCTCTCTGTGTATGTATGTAGAGATGGATGGATGGATGGATGGATGGAGGCTTTTCTATATCTATCTACCTTTTGCCACAACATAGAGTGAAAATGCATAAGGCATGAACCTGCTGATCAGTGTGCAGCAGTGTATTGTGTTAAGCAGATCATTGTGTTGTTGCCTGGCAGGGAGAGCTATTTATATGCCTGCGTGTGTCTGGGCCATTTTGATGCACACACACAAGAAAGAAATGGGAAAAAAAATAACATTTTTGAATGGAGTGTTTGCTGGAGATGCATCTAGTTTTGCATTTTGTGTTTTTATGTTTAGACTTTTGAAAAAATCAGCCAAAGATTCAGAAAACGTGTCTAAACAACCGTTGAAGACTGTAATTTCCAACTATTAAGTACTTCGTCCACAAATATATAAAAACATTTAGAAAAGTAGGCGAAAGCTATCCACAAAAAAAAGAAAATATGGAATAAAAGTCATAACTCAGTTGATATAGTGATGAATTTGTGTTACGGGAATATAAGGCCAGGTAAAGACTCATAGATAAGCTAAGACAACAAAGCCTTTATTAGTCCCACAGTTGGGAAATTCAAGGATACAATGATACAGTTGACATTTTAGATGCTGAGTTGCAGCAAAATGGAAGTGCAGTGGTTGGATATTAATAGCAGCAAGTACTGAGTCTTGTATACTGAGCTATGAGCATATGTCTATTAACATGTTTACTTTTGACAAAAGAGAAGCTTTTTTATTTTTTCTCTACTCTTCTGACATTATTTATCCAGAAAGTTTGCATATGTATGAATAATCAAGAACATTACAGCTCCTTGGCAAAGAAAAAATAACAAAGTTAGTTTACAGCGGTCAAAGCTACCTTTATCTTAATGTTTAAATGTCTTGAACACCTGAGGAATAACAACCTTTCCATATTTCATTTACTCAGGCTAATCAGTCTTCTTCTCAGGTCTGTGTGGGTGTGTCACCACTGACTGACAGATGTTCCCGACATTCACTTGTGGATACACAAACAGCTAAAGACACCTCGCAGCACACCTGTAGTTTACCTTTGTCAAATGTAAGTATCCTCTGTGCTATCTAAGTGTAACAAAACTGCTTAACACCAGTTTAACAATAACTAAACTATAACTAAACTTAAGTAATACTGAAACTGGTATGTTGTATCATTGGTCGAGGTTTTTAACCTGTTATTTAAATATGTATGCAGACACAGAAACTGCAACGCTGATATTAGACCGAAAAATCCGGCCTGCGCCTGAACTGTTGCACAAACAGCAGACTGTTATCCACCTTTAACCTGAGAACACAAACATAGCAAAACGGTTTTATGAACTGAAACGGTGGTGCATTGAAACGTTGTCATGATACCCCATCCTCTACCTTTAGCAGCTCATTCACTGCGGACACTGCATTTTTAATACACTCGAGCTTGATTTAAAGCCGACTCCTGACACTATCATCCAAATGAGAAAACAAGTTCTAAAAATTGAAACTGTAACAGATCTGAATGTACTGAACTGAAAACAGCTGTGAGGATGTGCAGGTTATTTATACCGCTGTCACACTGTCTGGTTTGGTTTGTTTTTTGGGGGGGGTTTTAATGCTCAGTTTGCTGACAGGTTTCCCTTTGTAAAGGTTGACAAACGTAAATTACACAGGGTTATGTATTCTTGGCTAAAAAAGCAGCTCAGGAGCTTAGATTTAATCCAAAATTCAGTACACTGTTGAGATGTTACCATGAATTACATATTATGGTGCTTTTACATAAAACATAAACCTTTTAAAATCCCTCTGTTTACCAACGTAGACATGTTTACAAAGCATAAACCTTCTCAGGTGCACATTCTCCAGCCCACTGATGCATTTGTGGTTCCTGAGCATGAAAAACCAGAGCCGTCCGAGCTCTTGTGAGTTTACTGTTGACACTGTAAACCATCTCTTGTGATGCAAATGGCCTCTTTTGTTGTGGCCTACAGGACATTACACAGCTGATAACAGCAGTTCCAGCTCCTACGCTCAGTGAATAGCAGAGTGTGTGTGTACCTCGCGGCGTCCAGCCTTATCACCCTGACACTCTGATCACCTCCTGCTCTGTTCTTATCTTTGCTTCCTGCTAAATTAACGCCCACCGGCGCACATCGACAACACCAGACACCAAAATGCTGCTAAAGCGATTGTACATGGGAAGGCTGTTGTTTCATATTAGTGAGCAGTCATAGCAGTAGATACATGCAGGGAGGGATGTGGTAAACACACGATGGCTGTGCTTGGTTCCTCATATTGAAGAGGTACTTTAAGGTAATGTGTGGTATACAGGATTGTTACAGGACTAGAACTACAGCCAAATAACCAAAAACAGACATTCCTGGGTGTTTATTTTTCTGTAAAATATTACAGGTACTTTTAAATATCCTGCACCACGGCTCCATGGATATAATAAAAAGAAGCTGATTCCAAAGACACCACCTGGTCAGCTGAATGAAAATCTGCTTAGCGCTTTGACGTGAGCCAAAAGTTGCTGGTTTTTAAATAATGCTTTCATTAAATGACTCATTATACTGCACATTTTGTAAAGCTGGTCTCAGATCACACCTGGAGGCTGACTGCAGTATTAGTCATAAACCTCGCCCCTCCATCTTAGAGGGTGGTACTCAAATGCCAACCTATAGGGGTGAAAAATGAGCCTAATATGAGTGAAAAGTCTAGTTTTTATGAATCAGCATCCACACAAGACGAGCGACTCGCCGGTCACGCATCACTCTGTCACTGGCAGTTAACTTCTAGCAGACGTTCCAGCCTCGAGCTCACTAAAACTCTAATGTAACAGTATGATGAATTTTCAGTGGGCAAGTGTAAGGACCTCCACCTAAAGTAACTTCTCTTTCCTTTAAAAGTTCTACATTACTGACCTGTAGATATTAGCATAATGAACACATTTTTGTATAACGAAATCCAAATATTTTCCAGCCAACAATATTTACAGCTGGATCAGATAAAAATGCCTCTGTGCTTTGTGTCAGCATTGGTTTGAGCATTGGTTTTTGACATGAACATGCAAATAATAACAACAACACAATAACACAGCAACAATCTGACAGCGACCGCAGTCAAACTTTCTTGTCAATCTGTGCCAGAAGATGGATTTTTGTTGCAGTGCTGAGGCATTATGGCCCATTACTGGCGTCTGGATGCAACTAAATCAGCAGCTCTGGATTTGCTCTGTTATCTGCCGGTGACAGACAGCCATGGTGACCCCGCAGTCTGACCGCGGAGAGCAGAGGGCCGAGCTGCCGCAGAGCTCTTTATCTGCCTGACCCCATCCCAGCCAGTAATGGAGTCGGAGGAAGGGGGGGTGGCTGCTGCTGGGCTGGAATCAATGAGCACAAGGAAATCTGTGTTGGGGGGGAGGGATGGGAGGGCGGGTGGACATTTGGGCAGGGCTGATAAGGGGGGCCCCTCGCAGGCCGAAACTGACCCATCTTTCACCCTCTAAATGCGTTGCCGCCTCACCATTAGTCCAGTGGACACTAACTGCCTCATTAGTCAACTCATTAGTGACAGCAAACACAGATCGCTGCAGCAGATCCTGACGGGGGAAACAGTGGAGTGGCTAATTAAAGGGGGCCGGCTCTGGCCCCGGTGAATGCCAGGCCTCAAACAGCTGCGTACGCCTGCCCCGGCACCACCGCCGTGTCAGCCTCACCGGCTCTATGAGCGCTGAGAGATCTCACTCTCACAAAACAACAACCCTGGTTGCCTGGCAGCTATCAGCTGGCTCTGAATCAGCAGCCCTCTGCTTCTTATTATTTGCTGAAGCAGTTAATCTCAGAGAGCGAGGACAGAGGCAAACAGAAGACGCCCGAGCTGGAGTCAAGTGACATTTCCAGAGGTTTGGATTCCTGGCATGAAAGGCGTTAAAGAAATTAAAGAGAAGCTCGAATGAGAAGCTCTGGGCTCCTCTGATGCATCAGCCCGTATTTTATTCAAGATCGCCTGAAAACGTTTCATTATAACATCTACCAGATCTCTATTACAGCACCTGCATCACCACGGTGCCCTTCTTCTTTGCCACATGTAGTGTGACCTGTTTGCCGCTTAGAGCAGACATCACTGTCTGCAGACAGTAACTGATTCAGAAACATGAGGTGCACATGTTTGTACTACAGGTTACGCCACTTGATGATTCTGAGTGCCATTTACACAGACTTTTATTATTACACATATATGGAAACATCCACTGCGACCTATTCTGAATATGTAATCTTAAACACAGATTAATTTTAGCAGTTTAATCAATGCCATAAGAGCAACTTTAAAAGTTCAATCAATTTTTATTAAACATGAGTAAACATGAGAAATTTATCAGGAACTACTTTTAGAGGTGGATTAATCCATATTTGATCCTGTGAGTATTTGGGGCAACAGGCTGGTGTGTGTGGTCAGATTAAATATGACTATAATGATTCATTAAGGAACATGTCACATGTTGGTGGCAACAGTGGCACTCTATGGCACAAAGGAACGATATTGTATACATCTGGCTTTGGTTACACTTGTACGTGGCACATTTACATCCACCTGTTCACCACAAACTACCCGACAGACAGAAACTCTTGAGTGTACAGGTGAGATTCTGAGCAGCTAATGAAGCTGTGTGCCATGTGCAGCAGAGCTGTGTGCTCTGTGCTTGATGGGGACTTGGAGATGATAAGGTACATACACAATGCACAGATGGTGAGAGGTTTCTGTGAGAGGCTTAATAAGGGCTTGAGCAAATTTTTGCCCCGGGACACCAAACAGCTAATCGGATCAGAGCAAAACAAGAAAAACGCTGCCACAAATTTAGAAAGTACATCCGCAATCAATCCTGGAGTTAGTTCAGAGGCAGACTCACCAGAAACAAAGCACCTCGAGGAAAGCTAAACCTGTGTCCGAAGCTCCCACCAGCACAATCCGGGTATTAATGGTGACCTTTGGCTCCATGGTCAACTTTCTGCTGATGAGGCTGAGAGCAAACAGCGCCTAAGAGAAACAAAGAGAGGAGACGGTCTGTCACATTTACCTCCATCTGGAGGCGACACATCACTCCCAGAACGACTGACACCATTTTCTGGAAATTAAATAAATGCAGCAAATGTACTTAGCATTACATAATGACCTGTCCAATTTCTCCCATTCACAGCTCAGCAGATTTCATCAGGGCGCCTCATCAGCCTGCAAGCTTTCAGCTTTTTTCTTTATACTCTGTGACATTCAAGTGCGACTCGTTCTGAATCTTAGGCCCCAAACGTCTGCGCTGGGTGAAACTTAATGGACGCCATCAATCATGCTTTTCACCGGTTTTCAAAAAAGTTCACAAGCGTTTGAGCGGAAGCACCTCAAAGCAAACATTTCACAAACGAGTTCAACTTACTTAAAGGGATTTTCTTATGTAAAAGGAAAAAGGAAATTACATTAAATGTTGCAAATTTCCAACAGCATATGAACGTTTTATATATCTTTTTTTCAAGGAAAGAAGAATTTCAATGAGCTGACATGCAGTCTGCCAAAATATGCAGAGTCCTGCCTCCCTGCATAATCGTATAATTAGAAGTAGCATGAATAACATTTTGTGCAAAGCACATTTCATTTTAGCCAACACGGAAAGCCCGCAGGGATGGGATGGGATCAAATGTGTGACCTGAGAGTTAAGGAACCCTTTTCTCCAACAATCACAAAAGCGTCCCGCAGGAATTGGTCGAACACGGCGTTCCAATTTCCCAATTCTCCAAGGCCAATCGTCTCTCTCGCCTTCTCTCACTGTGATCTGAGGCAGCTAATGTTGCCTTCATTTTCTGTAATTAGGCAGATTGGCCCCACAATGCACCTTGTTGGATGAAAACAACACTGAGCAAAAAAAAAAAAGTAAAAGAAAAAAAAAGTGGGGGGGAACCCATGGGTGGAATTAACCTTTGTGTGATATTCAAATAAATTTCCACGAGGGCATGTGAGCCCGACATCTGCCACGTACACAGAGGTGTTTTGGCACAGGTTTGACTGTGGGAAGAAAACAAAAGGAGCCTTGGTTATTTTATATGATAAATAAGCCACACACTGAAAAATCTGAAGCATCAAAAAGTCACAAAAATGTAACTTTGCAGGTTTGATTTTGACTTGTGTTTGGTAATTTAGTATATACCGAGCTTCTGTTTTTAAGCAACATGTTTCAAAAAAGGCTGAGAGGTGTGTAACGCTTAAAAACACTTAATGGAACAACTAATTAAGTTAATTAGTAACATGATTGTGAATGAAAACTATCCCACAGAAGCTGAACCATATGTATGCAGCCCTCCGGGTAATTTTAATTTTAGCAATACAATGCAAAACCACATACTGCAATTATTCCAGCTGCACGAGCCTCTGAGTACAGATTATTTATAAAAATGTCTGTGATTACTAAACAATTAATGCCACATTTTCGTCCTCGAATTAAAGCTGAGAGCGTGCACTTTCATGTTATTTGAATGTTTTAGTACAGAGAGTTAACCTTAAAAATGTGCTTCAAAATAGATGGGTGTAACTGTATTTTTCATTTTTTTCATTTGGTCTTTGTACAACATGTTGGAAACAGGGTTTCATCTCAGGAACTTATGTAAGCGGTAAAAGTCAATTTGTCTTTATTTTAATTTTAAATAGGCACAGGCTCATTATTTTTTATTTTTTGCTTGGCTGGAGTTAAAGTAGCCTTAGGCAATATGTTATGTATATTGTGTGGCTGCTGCAGGTGAAACTAGGTTAAATCATGCAGCAACCACTGATGCTGAAAAACAAAATTAACTTCATGCAATAATCTGCAGTTCCACTAATGTCCACATGAGGCAGGCTCCAAAGCGAGTCGATCCCCAGACATCTGGGTTAAAATGACTTACCAGTATTAAAAAAGGATGTTCAAAAACTGGTGCAAAAAGAGTTTTTTGGATAGTTTTAAACATAAAAACTTCACAGCGAGAATTTTTTTTATAACTGGATGCTGGAGTTATGGGTATGGAGGTATGGCTGCTATGACTGATTATATTATTTTATTGACTCACTGTGCAATGCAAACTGAGCCTGTGCGTATTTTGCTGGGTGAAACTCCAGTATTTTATAGGTTTGCTATTTTGCACTAATTATCAGACAGGTGTGTGTTTGTGTGTTACATCCATGTAGTTTATGAATGCAGACTGATACCAAGTTTGTCAGAATTAGCTGATGACTTAGAACTCCACCCTCTGGTCCAAATACGGTCAGTCCAAAAAACCAACCTGGGTCCAACAATTTCCCACATACTACTCCTGAGAGGTTGTCTAAAGCTAATGTAAGCAAGTTTTATTACCTGAAAGATGATTAAGAACAAGTATGAACAGACAGCATTACTGCTGTCTAAATTATTTTAAATTTATAAATATAAACTGGGCCATCCTGTTTGAATATGTAAATGAATATGAAATGAGCAGCACACAGGCTCTGATAAGTCTGTGATGACACTGACTTGCCAGTATCATGTGTGCCTTAATTCTGAAGATAAGATCATCTCATGACCATTTTCTGGTTCATTTAGACTAGCCTTTACCCTGAAGAAAAAAAAACCCTCATATTATTGTCTGCATGTATATCAAGTTTGTCTGATCTATTTACTTTTAAAGTAGATCAGACAAACAGTGATTTTTAAGCCGATGTCTCACGCAGCTGCTGCAGGTCGACATTTATTGAAACTGAGCTTTACTTTATATGTAAAAACCCTGCATCTGTTATCATATGCAGGCAAAATTAAATGCCTAGATGCATCCATCTGAATACTGCAGGAATTAACCAGATGAGGTAATCAGATGAACAAAGCACCCGTCTCATCTGCATGTGAGGTGGAGCAGGTGCAGCCGCTCTTATCGCACTGGAGGTGCCTCACCTTTCCCGCACACAATGACCACGGCACTGCGTAACACGATCCCGTATTGACAGAGAGGGAACAGGTGCTTTAAATTTGATTAATCATCCCGGGGCCGACATCGGGAGGAGGCTGGGACAAAGATCTTGGAGGCGAAACTGTTATCGGTATGGCAGCGTGGAAATCATGACTGGGATGGGGCTGGGGGGAGGGGAGGGGAGAGGGGTGATGGAGTGAAATGAACATGTTAGTGTACATGGTGACGCCTCAGGTGGAAAGAGCACTGCTTAACATGAGGTAAATATTTTAAGTGCAGGACGTTAAAATCAATCAGCCAGGCTTTAAGCCCCAAACGTGGCTGACAGCTGAAACCATGCAGAGCGCGGTCTGTCATTATTCACACAGGTCACTTTCACTGCTTTTCTCCAGCTTTTGCTGAAGTCATCTTAAGAAGCGCCACTTCATTTTTACAGAAAAAAAAACACGCCTTAAACAGAGCGACAAACCAAGAAACTAAAAACCCAGGCTGTTAGTTTCATTTTGAATTGACCGTGGGTGTCTCCCCTCAGGAAAGTTTGAGCATCACGTTTCATTTTCTTTATTCTGGTGTATTTTTTCCCTTTACTGAATCAACTTGTAGGGAAATCAGGCAGCAGGTGACAGCTCAGCATACACTGCACGTGGATGATAATGCAGGTGTTTTCTCTCACTTTCAAATAATTAATCTATGCTTTTTATTATCATCAGTGCTGAGCTGACACACATACAGGTGAGTATTACTCTTCAAAAAAGCATCAAAGCGGATCTGAAGGAAAGTGATGGCTTGACACCTGCCTGAAACACTCTGTGCTGATTTTCCTTTCATTTGTATGTTTAGCTACAAGAACAGACCTGCGACAGATGGTTTGACTCCCCTCAGGGACATGGTCTCAACATCATGGAGTCAGTCTGGGATTACATGAAGAGACTGAAGACTGAGACTATGAGACTGAAGCCACAGAAGATGCTGCAACAATGAACATGCCAAAAACCTTAGTGCCATTCTCGGACCCAAATTTCCGATGTCCTCGGCAGAATGTGTCACTCATTCAGCAAAACCTTAAACCCTTTTCACTGAGTCAGACACAATCTGTCCTTCCCTAAAATACTCTAAACACATTCTCAAACACTAAAACACAAAAAAGCAAACCACAAATATAGAATTGAAGGAAAACTACAACACAGAAGTCCGATCTTAAACAGGACTCTTAATCAATATATGCCGGTTCGGAGGGTGTCTGAGGTTGATTCCA
>VUQG01018401.1:18666-38743 GCA_015106755.1 Etia nguti
AGTAATCGGAAGGGCAATCTGTGACACTGCATATTTGTTTACATGGAATCACAATGACAAGAAACAAAAGAAATGACCTCATTCCATGTTTCTGTAACAACAACATAACGTTTACTTGATTAATGCTTCTTATAACTATGTTGGGGGAAATGTGGAACTGACCACTTAAAAAGTCTCATGAGCTATTCAATACAAGCAAATGTAAGTGTACAAACATTTAGCATATGTTCCTTCCACTTATCCAGTTCAGGGTCACAGTGGGGCTGAACGCTGTTTCATATTTGAATGAGTGAATTAGGACAAAGAAGCAGGAAGAACGACTGCAGCCACAATCTTAGGTCTTTACTGTATCCCAATATTTCATTTCATCTCATCAGTTTGTAAAACTGGAGCACAACTGGAAATACACACTACATTTTTTATGTAGTGTGCAACAAATGCCATAATCTTCACTGGTTCTAGGTGTTATCTGAATGATTATCTGTTATTTTGAGTGCAGGTTAAACAGTTTGGACGTGTTTGTGAGGTTTTACCAGAGAAGTCTTTTCTGTTTTGTGTACACAGCTTTGAGCCTGAGACAGTTATATCCTCAAAGGATTTTCCTAAAAGTTAAAACAATAAATCTCATCTTTTGAGCCAAACACTGTGTGGTGATTAGTCCATCATGCTTTTTTGCACATGAATGTGGGAGGACTTTTGTAGTTAATCCTCAGTAGTGTAGTTTAAAAACATTTATCTCAAAGTGAATGTGATAAACTGTTGTAGGTGTGGCAAAAAAAAGCTGCTCAGAAGCATCTCTAAAACATGAACCTTCATTCCATCAAACTTTGCACTTCATCCTCCAGCAGTGAGTTTCTCCTGCATACCTACAGTTTGTCTGAACTCTTTTGAAACAGCACCACCTGGTGGCCACACGTGCACCCTGCTGTGCTCCCTCCCATCTAAACTCCCTGGCAGGAGGCTTCCTGTCAGCCTGCTGCTGCTGTCCCCACCTGGTCCTCTGTGAGCCGCCTGGACGGGGCGTTGATGCCAAGCTCCTCCAGTGGGTAGATGATCTGGCGTCGTGGGCGGACGGGGACGGCGCAGTTGAGGGCATAATGCAGATGGTGGATGCAGGAATTCTGAGTGCAGAGAAAGAGGGCACGGAGTCAGTGAGCACAGAAAGAGAAAATCCCATCGGAGGTTAAACAGCAATCAGTTTTGGGGCTTTGGGGGGGCAACTGGAAAGCCGCGTGGTGACAATGAGCTCGGGTGAAGAGTTAGATGATGCAAGCGTTACACCGCTGACACACACTGCCTGAGGACAGCTAATTCTCTGCTTATCTTCTGCCATTATTCCATTTGCACATCACGATCACCCAATCTGGTGCTTGTTTGTGGAAGGTAATTAGCAGAGGAAGTGGAGGTCTCTACACGTTGAGGAAATGTCTTATTATGGTGTGGAGAGGTTGAGCTGGCAGTGCTGCCGACACCTGCTGCCCCGACCTCGGGGACCGGCAGCCTGCTGTAAAAAATGATCTGCTGACAGGCGCAACACGACCACAAACCTGTCTCTCTGATCAAGCTAGACGGCCACGGAGCATAATTCCATCTCCAACCTGGTCTCTCCATAAATAAAAGTTTGCTGAATTACAGGAAATCATTAAATGAATAAAACTCGATATAAAAACATTTGGTTTTATTTATGTTTTTACTGGGTTGTGAAAAAATAGTTTCTCCTGGCGTTCAACAGCTTATTTTCCCTTCCTGCTGGAGGGATGATCTAATCTAACTCTGCCTTTATTCAGGCTTTCTGTGACTTAAGTCAAAGTAATCATTGATAATCCAACACAGAACTAATGCAAACTGAATTACAGTGCTTAATGAATTTATTAGACCACCTGTCATAAAAACAAGAAGGCAAATATTTTGAAAATCCATTAACATTACAGAGCATTAAGCCAATGATTATGTCCTACTGTACATTTGCACTCTTTTTAAACTCTATAGGTTATATATAACACCACAGGTCTTAGTAGACTTCCACACATTGCTGATATTAAATCTAGACCAGGCATGTCAAACTCATTTTACAGAGCATTCTTATTCCCAACGTGTAACATACAGATGATTTGTCACGGCCCGAGGCGTCTCATAGTAATGCAAAAGGTACCCTTCCGCATCCTTATGAGACGCTTTGGATTCTCAATTGAATCCAATAGAATGCCGCTCGCGGTGGTAACACACACTTAGAGCAGAGGCTCCAGCCATCCATTCCAGCCCTAACACTTTCCCACTCCCTAACCCTATCAGATAGTGTTTTCCAAAGTGATTCATGATCAGAACGGAAAACACATTTACATGTATAGATTCATTCCAAACGGCTCTCATGGCTCAGAACGTGTAACATACCGACGATTTGTTACATAGCGTCGGTATGTTACGCGCTGGGATGAGAACGTGTCGCGTGGGTCACATACAGCCCACTTTGATCTTAAGTGGGTTGAACCTGTGAAACTACATGGTAAATGTGCAATATTGAGAAAAAGTTCTGGTAGTTCAAAGTTTACACAAAATGTTGTTTCTTTCTTTTGTTTTTTGTTATTGTGGACTTACTGTAAAAAAACAGACATTTCCATAGCATTTACTGGAAAAACAGGAACTTTCCTGTCATTTAATAGTTTATGCACTGAGCATTTACTTTAGCAGAGTATGAATGACACTGGGGAGGTGGTCTTTAAAAGCTGGCTTATGAAAATACGGTTAAAACTTAAAAATCTATATGCACTCCTTTTCCAAAGCCAACCTGTGGGCTGGATTGGAGTCTTTTCCAGGCCAAATCTGGCCTCTGGGCCTTATGTTTGACACCCCTAATCTAGTATGATTGTGTGCCTTTACTGACTACCTGTGCATACACTATATCTTGCTACCTAGATTAGGGTTTTATAGTCACATGATCTGTGTTAAATGGATTTGACTTTTTTCTTCTTCTTTTTTTACACTTTTTACAGCGTGTGCTCGTTAGTTTGTTACACTAATGAAAACGTGTGTCAGAGCAGCCATACACCCCAGCTGGAAGTGGCCCTGTGCACTCACCTCCTGGCTGTGGTAGCGGGGGTAGATTCGGAGGTACAGGCAGGACTTGCGAGCCAGCCGGAGAACCTCCTTAAAGAGGTTCTTGGAGAAGTGTTGGACGGTGGTTTTGAGAACGAAGTGGAGTATCTGAGCGTGCTCATCGTAGCCATGGTGGCTGAAGTAGATGAAGTTCTCGATGTTGTAGTGGGCACGGATATACTCGATGTCCTGACAAAGACAGATTCATGTGAGCTTGACGACAGAGGAACAAATTTCAGGAGTAATATTTTAGGTTTTTCTCCTTTTATGTTGTACATTTTGCTTATTGCAGTTCTTTTGCCTTTGTTCCATTTCAATAACAACACATATCACATAACTATAAAAGGTATATACAGAAATAAACATGTGTTTCCTGCAGTTCTGTGGTGAATCGTTCTATTACTGTGTTATTAGACCATGATAACGTATTGGTATGCCATGTCATTGATTATATATACTATTTTATTAATGACACTAGTATTTTATACTTAACCAGCCATGCAAAGGTGGTGTATTTCTCCTAATAATTAATAGCTACATTATTAAGAATTAATTAAAGCATTTAATAAAACTTTTATTAATTTTATTTGTATACTATGTCTTTTTATTTATGATTTTATCTTATTTCAAATTATTATTTTATTTAGTAGAATATTGTCCCAATTATTTATATTGTTTAATTGTTTTTACTGTTGTTGTTGAAGGTTTCCTTTGTTTTTGCAAGTATCCCGTGTTCACAATGTGTCCTAATTGGCCATTTAGCAATAAAAATAATAAATAAAAACAAATAAAAGCTGCTGATCAATGGAGCATAAAAATGAACATGAAGCACAGTTCCTAATGAAAAAAATAATAATAATTCCAGACTTTTAATCATATAAAGAGCACCTCTTTACTCAGAGAAGAACTGAATAGCCAGGCTAGTGTTCAAAACAGCCTTTTATTAGAAATCTTTGTGCTCCTTTAAGGCAGAATGAGGGTTTAAATGGTCAAACACTTCACACTTTTACTAATAAAACCAGACTTCTAGTACCTGCTCGTCCCTGATGATCACTACCCCAACTATCTCAGCGTCTGCCTGGGTGACGAAGGCCTGTAGCGGAACGGCATCCTGAGGAACAAGTGCACCAAACAAAAACGTCAAATTTCCGTGATTCCACTGAACGACACACGAGCAGAGTGCACTTTACTTGTAGCTGAGTCCGGTGCCATGAATACACATGAAGGGGCTGCATTCTCATTTGAGAAGTAATTATCAGTGTTGGAGCTGCAGCAGTGACAGCTGGGGTGTCAGTCAGAGAGGAAAATCCGTTCAGCTGAATTCTCACCAATCTGTTCCCTGGCACACGAGCCGATATTCCTCGTTATTCCAAGACAATCATCACACCGGCTCCAGTTACACTCGACAGTCCAAATTAATCACCATCTCATTTTTTAAAGTTAAGGAGAGCAAAAAGTGTCTCACCCCCCTTAAATTTACTATACTAACCCTTTGTTGACGTCCTGTTTTGACTTTGTTTATTTCATGATGTGTTTCAGATTTTATGATATTGTTTTTTTTAACTCTTGGTTTCTGTGTTTTTAAGCAGGGCGGAGTTTTCTGCTCTGCCCTGCCTGCCTTCACCTGTATTTCCTCCTGTCTGCTCCTCTTACCTGTTTCCTGCTATCTGCCAACATTCCCTGTCTAACATCCATGTTTCCTAAATTTTGGAACTGCGGTCAAATAGTCAAGTTAGTTTAAGAAAGGTTTCTACGACCCTGAAGTATCTGCATGGCAGCTGTAATAGGAGCTGTCTGACTTCTTTAAAGAGTAAGGAAAGGTGCTTTCGTGCTTTCTTTAGCAGAGGACACACTGGAGCATCTTTAACAAAAGGAAAGCAGATCCTGCTGCTTCAGGATCATCATTAATTAGTTTTACTTCAGAGAGTTACACAAAGACTGAAGAAAATCAGGAGTTAAGGACATAATAAGCTAATCTCAATGTGACAAACATTTTATTTGATTTCACAGATGAGATGAAGTAGATGTTCCTCTTTGTTGAAAATACAACCTTGGCATTAAAGGGATTTTCACCAGTTTCATACCCAGTTTTGTCAAAGTCTTATTTAAACAGAACTCATTATGTGTTGTTTCAACTTGTAGTTGAAACTCATTTTCAGCAGATATATCTGAATGTATGAATATTTGTCTGATCTAAACCACAGCTGAGGTCTGTCTTTGTGAATATGACTGCAGGTGTGTTAGTAACAGTGTTTGTTGGCTGACCCGGTCACAGCCGGTCTCGTAGTAGCGGTCCAGGTCCTGCAGCAGAGACTCGTTCAGGCTCAGATCCTTCACCAGAGCAGAGACAGCAGAGCGGTCCACAGCCACGGCCGGCCTCACGCTCAAAGACCTGTGGGAAAAAAACACGATGAATAAACTTACTGAGTCTGTGGAAATGCTTTGTATACTGCTCTGAGCCTTCATAAATGATTTCATGGTCTAATCACTATAAATGACTGAGCAGTTCATGCTCTGTATCGATGCTGTTTTAAAGAATGTGTTGATCTCTCGAGGTTGGGCTCAGCACTGCTGGGGGTCTTCCCACACAACCATTTCTAGGGTTTGCAGAAAATGTCAGAAAAAGAGAAAATATACAGCGAACTTCAGTTTTCTGAATTAAACTGTCTTGTGGCTGTCAGAGTTCAGACTGGCCAGAGTGCTTCGAACTGATAGGAAGGCAACAGTAACTCAATACAATGAGTTCAAATCAATACAAATAACCACTCAGTACAACCAAGGTATGCAGCACAGTGTCTCTGAATGCAAAACATGTTGAACCTTGAAGCAGAAGACCACACCAGTGGATATTAGAGGAACTGTAAATGTTAAAAGTGACAGAGCCATTAGGCTCAAAAACACTATCGGTGTTGTTCATTTGTGATTTTGGGAAACAAACTAAACTGGAGCTGTGAGATTTACCTGACTCCATTGCGGTGAAAGATGTAGAGCTCATGTTGCGACAAGCTGGTGGGAATTGACGGCACCCTGATAAAGTTCTGCAACAGGGGGAACTCAGTGGGCAGATTTGGAACTGTGATAATGCAGAAGTTCTGGTCCTGACACAAACAAAGACAACACACATCAAGAACTGAACAATAATCCATATATGGACAAAAACACTGGGCCACCTACAAATTACACCAACAGGAGCTGCTCAGCCATAGAAACCCATGGCATGAAGCTCCTGGCGTGCAGTTTTGTGCTGATGTTAATGCCAGAGAAGGTTTGGGATGCAGTGCATTGGTCTGGCCTTCAAAACAGCACAACTTCAAGGCAGGTTGTACTGAGCATCTTGGAGATTTTGGTCTTCTGTTCGTAACAGACCATCTAAGAAGTTTGTACTTAGTTTTGTTGAGTGAAATTCTAGTATTTTACTAGCTTGTTTCTAATTAGCACTTATTAGCAGCCCCTGTGGGTTGGACCCATATGGTTTATGGAAGCTGACAACTAGTGTTAGCGCATAACTTTCCTTTGCAGCTGGTTAGCTGGTTACTGGCTGTGGCCAAAATGCTAATGTCAAGTTAGTTGCTACATTAGGTATAGCCACCTCTTAATACACTGTGTGGGTGGCTCGGAGTTGTTAACCAGTAGACTCCCAGACAAAGTTTCTCTGATTACCAACTGCAGTTGTTCCCTGCCCTTTTTTCTTGTTTTTCTACATCATCAATTGCAAATCAAAAGAAAGATTGCTAAAATTAAAATAAAAAAATAAAAAAATAAAAAAATAAAAAAATAAAAAAAAAAAACATTTTCAGGCATGTGAACCACTCTCAGGTCTAGTGGAAAAACCAGGTGTCACTGACATAATGTATAGAACATCTGACAGTGCTTTAAATTTGCAAAGATGATACTCACGGGGAAAACCTGGAACAGAAAAGGAATAAAGTCCGCTGATCTGGAAGATAAGAGGAAGAGGAAAGGGAAGTTAAGTGAAACTACAAGTCTGTGCCAAACTGGTGATCACTGTGGTGGAACAACTGTCCGACCAATCTGCCCACTGCTTCCAGCTCGACTTCTCGCCTTCAGCTCTCTGTCACTTTAAGCGTCGCTCTCATTAATAACGTGCTCACTCACGGCAGGAAGCGACTCGACTCCATATTCAGTAACAGCTGGGAGGTAAGGCGGCGGTGAGGAGGGCTCAGCGGGAGCCAACTAACAGTCACTTTCCCTGCTTTAACGCGGCATATGACTGATGTAGCTCTGGACGGCTGCCACCAGCGTTGCCGAGTCACAGCCTCCAAAAAGTGAGAAACATATTTTAATTAAAAACATGGAATATTTCTGAATATTTTCCCCATTTTTAAACGGTGATATCTGACAGTCGACATCTGTGAATTTTGCAGAAGTTGCCTCATACCTTTTAATAACTTTAGCTGCCATATTTACTTTACTTTTCCATGGCCTGCACGTCACTTACATATCCAATATTCTTTACTAAACATTTTATTATATCTGGATTATGACTTAAAGTGTTTTTTATACTACAATTTGAGGTGTTTACTTAAAATGTACATAAAATTAGACGCTAATGATGAAAGCAAACACAAAAGGAATCGCAGTGACGCAAAATGTCTAAAATCCAAAAAAGAACACACACAAAAAAACCCAGAAACCAGTGTTGGAAAAAATGAAGCAGGCAACACGACAAACTGACAAAAAGTGAGGAGCGACGCACAGAACACAGCAGGGAGGATAACATATGTAAATTAAATAAGCCAGTATAATAATTTATTTATAAAGTACGGTTTTCACATACCAAAGTGCCGTACAGGGTATGTATATCTATACACACATGCATACATGTAACTACACTACATATAAAAGGCTAATTAGGTCGACATCATGTGGACTTCTATGACACGTGCAGAAAATTGACATAGTTAATAAATGTAATATTTTTTATTTACAAATATCAAGATTGTTGTTATCAATATGAATATGGATTATGTATAAACAAACACAATTTATTATGTGTTAGCCTATCGATGTAGTCTATTTATTTATTTTAATTAATCAACTTATTTTGTTTGTAACCAGGTTAAAATGGTCATTTATTAAAATGAAATACTAAAATTGTTGAAATCCATGTTCAAAGGTGAAATAATAATGGTTAAAAGTATTTTTAAAAAAATGTTGAAATTCTTTTAAAAGGAGCACAATGTGTTTAATACTTTTAAAAGAGTATTTGCATTATATAGGGTTCATTTTTACAAGCATCCCGTTTTATTGTGAAGAGCTCATGATTGTAAGAGGAAGTGAATTTGGTTATGATCGGTAGCAGGACTGAGAGACGTTGCAAAGGAGAGTACGAGAAGTTTGTGCCAGTATGTGTGTATGAACTGGACTATCTGCTTGATAGTCTTTGTCCATGGGCACATTTTGTAAACTGTGAGAAGCTGAGGACATTTCTGCTCCAAATCTACTGGGCATTCCTACTCTGCATTCCTTTACACATAACTGTTTCTGTACAGTAAACATGCCCTCCACCTTCTGAAAACATGGGACTACAGAGCCTATCGAAGCATTAGAAAAACAAAGTCGTCCACAACAACCGCATTTGGACGTCAAAACTAGACATTCAGCAGACGTAGAAAAAAAGACATCGCCTGGCATTACAAAACAACCCCTTCAGTGGAGCAAAATTTTATGTCCAAGAATCCAATCCAATCCAACTTTATTTATAGAGCACTTTAAAAACAACATGGTTAACCAAAGTGCTTTCCAGTAAAAAATAGTGATATAAGTTAAAAACCATGCATTAAATAGACAAAGAAAATTAAATAACAATAAAATAAATAAATACATGAAAAAAAGATAAAAATGAATCAGCCAATATTGTAACATGATTAAAATAGACAATAAAATATACAATAAATAAAATTAACAAAGTAAAGAAGCTCAAAAGCTACCAAAAACGGACTAAAACTGACTACAAGCTGACTCTGGTACTACTCCTAAAACGCCTTGGAAAAAAGGTGTGTTTTAAAAAGTGATTTGAAAATTTTAAGTGTTGGGGCCAGCCTTATATGTGGAGGGGCAACTTATTCCATAATTTGGGGGCCACAACAGCGAAATCTCGGTCCCCTGGTGTTTCAGTCTTGACATGGGGACAGCAAGGAGTAACTGGTCAGTTGATCTGAGATGAGAGGCCTTTGTGGAGTGTATAGGTGTAGAAGGTCTGCCAGGTAAGTAGGAGCCAGGCCATTTAAAACTTTAAAAGTAAACAATAAAATTTTAAAATAAGTTCTAAAATGGACAGGCAACCAGTGTAAAGAGGGAAGAACAGAGGTAATGTGCTCTTGTTTGCTTGTCCCTGTCAGGAGGTGAGCAGCAGCATTCTGGACCATTTGCAAGGGTGATAGTGAGGCCTAATCAATACCAACATAAAGTGCATTACAATAATCAAGACAAGTGGTCACAAATGCATTTAAAACTCTCTCTAAGTCACAAAAAGAGATAAAGGGTTTGACTTTAGAGAGCTGCCTCAGCTGAAAAAAGCTATTTCTCACCACTGTATTCATTTGTTTGTCCATTTTAAGAGCTGTTTCAATTTTTACTCCAAGGTTCGTGACAATTGGTTTGACAAAGGATGTGAGAGGACCCAAGTCAGATGGTGGGACACCAGGGCCACTTGGCCCAAATATAATGACCTCAGTCTTGTTTTCATTAAAATTTAAAATATTCAGAGCCAGCCATTCTCTGAAATCCTTAACACATTCTAAAATAGGCCTGAGGGGGTTAGGGTCATTATGTTTCAGGGGTAGGTAAATCTGACAGTCGTCTGCATAAAAATGAAATGAGACATTATGTTTTTTAATAATAAGGCCAAGGGAAAAAAAGAAGGGGCCCTTGAGTGGATCCTTGAGTTACACCGCATGGGAGGGGGGGGGCGGAGGATGAATAAAATTTACCAAGTGAGGCAGAGAAATTTCTGTCAGACAGGTATGACTTGAACCACTCCAAGGCAGTGCCTCTAATTCCAACATGATGTTCTAGGCGAGAAATTAAGATGTTGTGATCTACAGTGTCAGTAGCTGCTGTGAGATCCAAAAGCACAAGTAAGACGGAATCCCCAGAGTCAGCAGTTGGTAAAATATCATTAAAAACTCTCAAAAGTGCAGACTCTGTGCTGTGAAGTGCTTTAAACCCTTATTGAAACATCTCAGAAAAGTTTTGACTGTTTAAGAAAGCCTGCAGCTGTGAAGACACTACTTTTTCCAAAATTTTAGAAACAAAAGGAAGCTTTGAAATTGGTCTGAAATTACACAACAAGGAGGCATCCGGGCCAGGGCATTTCGGCAGAGGCTGGACCACTGCCTATTTAAAAGTTACAGGTACATCGACTAAAGTCAGGCTGCTGTTTATAAGCCTTTGAATATAAGGTCCAATAGTGTCCCAAACTTCGTTAAAAAAGTGAGGGGGAAGGACATCACTGGGAGAGCCAGACTTGATTTGGGTAACAATTTTCCCCAGATAAGACAGGTTCAAAATGGCTAAAAACTGCACACGGTGTAATAATAACAGAAGGGTCATAAGAAGGGGGTAAGATATGTGCTCTAATAGTTAAAATCTTGTCAATAAAGAAATTTTTAAAAACTTCACAAGTTTCAACCGAAGGCAATAGAAAACTGAGCTGCACTTGATGCTTTAAATATGCGAGAAGCAGTAGGAGGACCACGGGTAGCAATATTACAAGGAAAAGAAGTTTCAAACAAAACAGGCATATGATCAGAAAAGACGGCATCATACGTTTTAAGGTTATAAACAGGTAAACCATGAGACAAAACCGGATCCATAGTGTGTCCATGTTTATGTGTGGGACCAGTGACAGACTGCAAAACATTAAAAGCATTAAGTAGGTTTAAAAAGTCCTGTGGTTTAGTATAATGACTTATAAAAGAATTAACTCTGATGTCACTTTTTTGTGACAGGAGTACAAATGGAAACGGTCACACTTTAAGTAGGGCTGGGCGATAAGAGGAAAATCTAATATCACGATAATTTTTTTTTGTTATATCGCAACACACAATATATATCGTGATATGGCTTGTCTTACGGCATGTTTTGCAAATTACCGCATTGTTCGACATCCTTCTGCTATCGCCATATTTTTCCCTATCTGGTAGTATATAAACCATACAAACACCGCAGTGTGCCTGATAGAAAATGTTGCATTCGCAGCGTATGGGAGGAAAAAAAGTCAGTCAATCACATGCAGACAGCTTAATATTTCCATGGCAACCTATACTCAATGGTTACGATAAAGCCATTTTAACCATTCTACGTGGAAAAGCTTGCGATATATCGAGTATGTTTGATGTATCGCCCACCCCTAACTTTAAGTATTTATTTTATTCTGGGTTGTTACTGTGAATAAATTCACTGGCAGTGTGAGATCTCTCACTTTTCCTTCCCCATCTATGAAACTCAGGTTTAAATCCACTACACAAATTCACTGCAGATGTCCGCAGTGTCACAGCGGGGTACTTCTCTCAGGCTGGGGATGTGAATGTTGGGGCTCATAGGTATATAATTTCAGCAACTACTTTTTAGAAAACATTGCTCATATAGAAAGAAACAGTTGGGGACTATGTCAGCTGTGGACTAATCCACATTTGGTGGAACAGTGAGGATCTGTGATGGTGATAAAGAAATGCATCACTTAATCACAAGGTTTAAGTGGTTTTAAAGATTAGTTCTGAAGGCTTTGTTCCTTTATTGAAAAGAGCCAGCACAGGCAAACGGGGCACTTTCCTGGAGAGGAAGAAGGGGAATGAGGTGAGGATTCACCCAACTCAGCCACACTGATGTGGAGCTCAGAGTAATGATGTGATACATCAGGTTTTAAATACACGCAGGACACTTATCTGAAGCATTTGCTGTCGGTTTTAAGGTTTTTAATGTCATCTT
The DNA here is from genome assembly GCA_015106755.1 of Etia nguti. NCBI lineage: Eukaryota > Metazoa > Chordata > Actinopteri > Cichliformes > Cichlidae > Etia > Etia nguti. Next base: position 30,712 of record VUQG01018401.1, read on the forward strand.
CATTCTGAAAGCTTACCTCAGTTCATAATTCTTGTTAATAACAAAGATCTGAATACAGAAGGTGTTGGATTTTTCTGAAGCTGGCTGAGCCTCCTCCTGCTGAGATGTGAGTGACAACAAACACAAACAGACTTCAGACTGTACAGCACGACTGGCTTCATCTGTTCTTAAATCATCTGAGCAATAAAAATAAAGAAGGAAGGATTAGATAGACAAACAGAGAAGGGTGCTTCTTTCATTTCATCTTAATTTTCACTTCTTTATATTATTTTGAGCAGCGATCACATTTTGCTGTCCAACATCTTAGGAGTGTTTTGGAGCAATAAAAAAAGTTTTATAATTTCTCAGAAATGAGATAGGTTTGGTTTATTTACCTGCTCTGCAGACCGCCTGTGTTCATCTTCATCAGAGTGAGCAGGAACTTTATGATGTTTTGTTTTCTGCTCTCTCATCAAACCGTCAAACTCACTCAGCTCGAATCTGCCAAGGAGCCAGTTCAGGTTGACTTCAGCACTGGCACAGATGAAGCCGATGGTGACGCCATTAATCTACAGAAGAAACACATGCTGTATGATCATATTAATGCAGCATTGCTTTCATTTTCTTTCAGTGGTTTATCACTTCCTGTTTTATTCTGGTTTCTTTGCTTCCTCTGTTTTTCCTCCTTTTTTTCCTGCCAACACAAAAAGTCTGGGTCTGAGGCTTGATTTACCTTTATCAAATGAATGGAAGAATGCTCAGCCTTACATTTAATAAGATAACACAGATTCATAGCTTAAGCTTTCTGTCTTGACCCCAAAGACCAGTTGTGAGCCAGGAGAAACCCTGATGTGTGTAGATAATCTCTGGAAGGCGAAGCGCAGAAACAGAAATTTCATCAGGTTTTTATATTTTTTACTTGTTTGCCTGAACTCACGCACCAGGTGCTCAATAAATGAGACGTGCTTCAGGTTTAGGTTGAGAAATAATTCTGAGGTTCTTGACTTTAGAAATAGCGTCTGAAAAAACACCTAAAACTTCACTGAACAACTACCTTCACATTTCCTGCTCTCAACTTCAACAGGACTGAAGATAAATTGCCTTTTTTTCTGTGTACATCTGCATCAGCTACCAAGTTTGTCTTGCTGGTTTTGGTTGCTGATCAAAAGTAGACAAGTTTTTATCACTAACAGACCATCTAAACAGGATGTAAGCTGGAAATAACTGAACGACACATTCTGCAGCTTCACAAACAGCTTTTGGCGCATGGTGGACTAAAGAGAAAAAAAACCCTCTGGGACAATGTTGGATTGTGCTGAACATAATCAGACAAAAAGCCCAAAATGCTTCAGATGTCTGGACACAATATGTTCAGTGAGAGCATGCCTTGGCCGGGTATCAGCTCGTATCTGCCATATGCTGCCACAAACACATGTCGGCCCAACAGGCGGGGAGGGGAGAGGAGGATCTGTCGTCTCCCAGGTCCCGAGGGAACGAACCCCAGCGGGCTTTCTGACAGTCACTCGTCATCACAAAGCTGCTATTACAATATTTTTAGACACACGTGAAACACATGAGTTGCTTAGAACCACACACACAGGAGGGGATGAACTTAGTTAGATCAAGTTAGATCAAGGATTAACCCAAAATTAAGAGTAGAAAAAAAATCTTTAACTTGGAACAAACCTCGCAAACAGCAGTGTGATGCTCCTCGTCCTCGGCCTCAATGAGCGTTGCGAGGAAGAACGGCTGGTTAATGATAGACAGCAGGTTTGTCTGCTCATCTAACAGGGGTATAAGGTCATCGTGATCCTCAACCCTGAAAAACAGAAAAAATGGAGACACCTACACTTGAAAGGACCACCAGTCAATGTACTATTTCTATTATTCTATTTCTGCTGTGCAGTGTGAACAGGCTCACTGATGCCTGACAGTTATCGTCACCCTGCAGCTGTACAAACTCCCTTTGTCCACTTTTAGATCATAGATTGAGATTTTACATTTAGATTTAGCTTTGGGTTCAGGTTATTGATTTGCACCTGTAGGCAGATCTGGTTACTCATACCTTCACATATGCACATTTTTCAAAACGACACAGAAAACAGATAAAGACAACACAACACAGGAAAAAAAACAACCGTACCATATCATGTAAGATTGTAAAAGGTACAGTTCATCAGGTGGACACAAATAAGAAGATAATATCTTGTGGAAGTTTGATAAAGCAGTTCATTGCTAACATTTCTTTGCAGCTATGTGGCGTAGTGGTTTACGCATTCACCTGACAGGCAAAAGACCTACAGCCCCAGATCCCTTTGGGATGTCTCAGGAAGGGCATCTGGTGCAAAAAGTCTGCCAAAGAAATATGTGGAGCTGCCCACTGTAGCTTCCTACTACTGAGAGAAAGTTCTTCTGCCACCTGGTGGCCAAAAAGAAAAGAAATTCAGCTTTAACTTTACCAGGTGTGCTGTCGAATGATCTCTTTTGCTCAGGAAGGTTCCAAATAGGTGATATATATATATATTTTGCATCAGTGAGTCCACTGGTGTCTGCTTGTGTCTGAGTGATGTAAACTTCATCAGACGGTGAGTGTGAGCCTCTGGGCAGACATCCAGGTACCTTTACAATATACAAACTACGCAGGCGCCCTTCAGGCAGACTTCAAAGAAGTACAACAAGAAGGAATACTCTGCTCTGTTTGCCCATGTCCATGCCCACAACCTTGTATAAGCCCTGCTTAGCCACAGCCATGAAAAATTAAACATGCTTCAAGGCTTCCTTTATTACATCCTTCAGTAGAGGATAGTTTATGAAAAAAGGAGATAATACCACCCCTTAATTCAAAGTGATGCACCATCATAACAGTCACAATTTTCATATGCACATATTTCAAAACTAGTGTAATTACTCACAGTAATTACCCTCATGGTAATTACTGTTGAATTTTCCATCACAGCTTGCTAATATGCCAAAGCTCTGTAAAGGTATATCAACTTTATCTACTTATAAAGTTGTTTCCTTGTTAGAAGCACTTTATGACAGGTTTAGAAAAATCCTTAACAAAGGCAAGAATTAGTGGATCAGGAAAGCTATTTCATTTCCCCTTGTGACTAGAAAAGGTAACGAGCTGGCTCCATGGTTCTCCTGGAGTTCCTTCTGTCTGGGTTTTGCATTTTCTCTCTTTTCTCTGGCAGTTCTGCTTTTACCACCACTAAAAACATCCCTGGTTAAACCTGCATCTTCTGTGCCAGAACTCTTGAGCATTATTTACTAGCCTATTGTAAGTTCAGTCATGAAATAAACTGCTGTGCTCATAGAATCTTAGTTCTTATGAGTTCTTCTTCACATCTTACATCAAAATTGATGTGAATAAATGTTTATTTATAGTACGTCCATCTACACTCTTTTATTCACTCTACTGTTTAGTAGCCTAGGGAGGAATCAGTGGAAATCACCTGGCTGCGCGGACAAGAAGCCGGGGACAGTGAGCTTTTCTGTGGCAGATCAATGCCAAGCACTCAGGCCCGGGGTCGGTCAGGCGCTCCAACGGCTCAAATATTTCATCCAGCGCCGGCTCTGCAAGCACAAAAACCACCTGTCTGAGTCTCTTGGAAATTAATGCTTAAGTGAACTTTAGACTTTAAATCTAAATCACCTAAACCACCAACGTGTGGGCTGAGCAGACAGACGTATTCAAGCTCAGCAACGGCATTAAAGACGGCCCTGTGAAACAAAGCGCATCAAGAAAAATGATCATTTTACACATACCGCATTCACCTTTCAGGACGTGCATACTGTGCTTGCTTCTAATCAAATTGCATTGTAGTATCTCCCTTGCACTGATATATGAATCTTATCAAAAATACAAGAATTCTTTTTAAAAAAGGGGGTCTTTTTTTCATACCTCATTATCTCTTTTACACTTGCTGTGGTGAAATTTGTCCGTGCCACGAAAAGGTGGAGGAAAAGCGTGTTGATAGGCTGCACAAAGACGACAATTTAATCCACTGCACATGTGAGCTCACTTCATTTCATTTCAACTAAGCAGAGTATGGGCACTTGGCTACATTATTTCCAGCTGATGTTAATTGTCTCTACTTAATGAAAACCTTATGTTAAAATCAGTGAATGAAAGGTACAGACTGTGCATTGTCCAGCACTGAAGTGTTCCTGCAGGAAAGTTTTCCACTGTGTCTGATCCACCAGATCTCCAATAGGGTGATCGAAGAAGGAAGCGTGGGCTAGGATGTCGCCCTTTTCATTGGTCAGAGTCACAGCCAGGTTAGCTTTCTCTCTGAAAGAAGGAACATGACAAGAAAGCTTAGTGATGGTCTCTGTAAGTGTCTGAAATTAACTGAGAGCACAGACGTCTACATTAATCACCACATAACTGTGATGGAGAGAGTGGCGTTCACCACATGTTTTCAGAGGCAACTTGGTCCTCTTAGATCCTCCAAAGGAAAACTGAAAGAAGTAGTTTGAAGCAGTTATGCACCAAACCTCATCTTCATCAGAACACCAGGCCCCCAACCTGGAGGGAGCCATGCCTGGTGAGGTTCTTATTTGTTAGTGCCTGGTAGCCAAGAAGGGTCAGCCAGAACTAACCTGAACAAGTCTGCCGTTCTCCTTCAGGAGAACTGTGAAGGGCTCTGATGCTATGACCGTCAGGTGGAAGTGGGAGAGCTGAGAGAAGAGCACCAGTTAAGGTGGTTAAAGCATGTGAATCCCTCCTAGGTGAGGTGTTTTGGGCATGTCTAAGCCCCAATAGCAGAGACCACACTGCCCTTAGAATTAGAGGTGGGGGGAAAAAATAAGCACACACACACACACACCAACATTCTCAGATAATGTTACCTGACATTATGATAAACTTACATTTAAACGGCTTAACCGAAAAAACCATCTAACACTGAGCTTTACAAAGTTACCTCCTAATTCACAGCAAGCTAATTGCTCATCACAAAAGTAAAAATAGGACAGCAACCTCCTTACATCTGCAAAACATACACACACAAAAAAACCAAACGAGATGGCTGTCTGATGATTGAATTTTTTTCACAACTGATTGCAACTTGTGGTGCAATGATTGCCTGGAGCTTAAGAGTGTTGCACACTCACAATCACTTTTGACCACCAGGCGATTGCACAGGTCGCCTGATGGGAGGCAACCTTTCTGCAAACAGTTGTAGTCTGACTTTGACCGACTGCAATCATTCTCAGAGAGATTTTCGAGAGCTAACCCCCACCCCCTCCAACACTATAATTCTCCTACAGTTCTCGGCATGAAAACTGATGTGAGCAAATAAACAAGAATAGATACGTGTGAAAATAATATAACCGTTATACTTAAGACAAGAATAAACCACCATACAGTCTGTGCAGAACAACAGTAATATTATAGCATAGCAATACATTAATGAGATGATAGAAATCTTGCGTTTTCATGGAAGTTTATAATTATTTTTGACTTTTTAGAGACTACATAATTCAAACAAATTATCTGACAGTGTTTCAATTAAACTTATCCAGCTTGTCGGTGTGTTTCTGTGCAGAGAGCATCTAGTTTACGGTCTAAACTCTGCCACTGAGATGTTTAAGAAGAAAAACTTTTCTCACAGCAGATGAATAACATTGACTCTTCCAAACACCGCCTGCGCAGAGGGACTAATGAGGCCGTCGATCTCTTCAGCGTCCGCGGACTCGCTTCTCCTCACGGTCACCGTTTCCTCCCGGCCGCTGTCTGAGATTATAGTCCCCATCGTTATATGGATAAATAGTAATAATAAAACTAAAGCAGACAAAAGACGGCCTTTTTGTAATAAACTATAATATCAGGCTGGTGGATAGAAGAAGGCGAAATTAAATATAAATTTATTTAGCTGAATTCAGCTCACTGTTTTCACCTATACAGAAATCAAACCCTGTTGCCATAGTAACGTAACGCCAGAACTCCGGGGATTAACCGGAAGTCATGAAGAAGTCGTTTAAAGAACTAAAATCAGTGTAGAAACGAGTTTTTAGTCTTCATCAAAACTTCCTCAAAACTGGAAAAATGGACTCAACTGAAGTCCAGTATAGTGAATATATTCTCTATATCGGACAACGTATATATAAACTATTCAAAATGGCATTGGCGAACAAACGGTAGATGGCAGCAACACGTCTGCGTTTTGAAGGAGAAGAAAAAGAAGAAGAAGACGCGGGGCATTGTGGTTACTGTCATGGTGGCTGGCCCTCGGTGAGACAGAAACGTTTCGCCACCTGTTTGTGCCGTTTGGTATCTATCGGAACAGTTTAAGGGAGGTTTTTTTAACGTTGTTTGTTGGTTAAACCTGCCATCAAAATGGCGTCTACGGCGGCAGGCAAACAGCGGATACCGAAGGTGGCGAAGGTAAGCGAACGGAGCAGTATCAGAGCTCCAGGCTAATGCTAACATAGAGCTCAGGCTAATGCTAACATAGAGCTCAGGCTAACGGAGCAAAAACTAAAATCTAATCTCATCTTTTCACTGCCACTGTTACCCACACAAACGTACTACACTGTAGTACTTTAGGGGTATTTTACCTGCTGAACAAGTAGCTCTGTGGTCTGAGTCACACACAAGTTACTTTAGCTGTAAACTTTCACCACGCTCTGCTTTGTTTTGGCTTCCATGTGTTTTATGTGTCCTAATTTATTCTTGTTTATATTTGGATTTAAAATCTGGTACATTTGAGTTCCTTTGTGTCTTTAAAATTAGAAATGTGTTTAAACATTTATGCAGTTTCTCAAAAATGACTATTATAGTATTAGTATGAGAAGGAGGAGTGGACTGTGATTGTGTTTGCAGGCGACACTGTGATCTGTATTGAGAGTAGGGAGCTTCTGGAGATATATGGAAGCAAGACAGAATACATGTGTGTGTAAATGAGAGGGAGACGGGTGTACCAGTGAAGCTGAAAGGAGTAGAGGAATTGATGGTGGATGGGTTTAAATATCTGAAGTCAACCATCCAAAGCAACGGACAGTGCGCAAGAGTGGTGAAGAATAGAGTGCAAGCAGGGTGAAGACGAATGTCAGGGGTAATTTGTGACATGATAGAGGCAACTGAGAAAGGAGAGGTTTACAAGATGGTAGTGAGACCTGCAGTGATGCATGGTTTGGAGACTGAAACTCACAGAAGGCCGAGCTGAAGGTCAGGGACAGCTCTCATCAGTTACTTTGGAGGCAAAGTTAGAGGCAGAGATGGTTCCAACATGTGCAGAGGAGGGCTAGTGGATCTACTGGTTAAAGGATGTTGAAGGTGAAGCTGGCAGGCAGGAGGAAAAGAGGAAGACCTCAAAAGATTGATGGATGCAGTGAAGAAGGACATACAGAGGGTTGGTATGACAGAGGATGATGCTGGCATATGGTGAAATGGGGGTAAATGAGCCATTGGTGACTCCTAAAGGGAGGAGTCAAAAAAAGAATAAGATGATGATGGAGGAGGAGGTGGTGGTGTGGTGGCTGATTATTTGTGTGACCTGCACAGGTGTCAAAGCAACTAGATTGAATAGAATGAAGTAATACAATTTTATTTATATAGTACTAATTCACGGTCGCCTCGAGGTGCTTTATATTGTAAGGGAAAGACTTTATAACATAAGCAATTAAAAACTCCAACAATCAGGAGAGCTTGGTGTTTCTGGGGAGGAAGAACTGTATTTTAACAGTAACCAATAGAAGCAGGTTCAGGGAGAGGTCGTCTGCTGTGACCAGCTGAGGGGAAGAGAAGAAAGACTAACTTTATGCTCACGCCTAAATGTATTTTGTTCTCTGTTTTAGGTGAAGAATAAAGCTCCGGCAGAGGTTCAGATCACTGCAGAGCAGCTGCTGAGGGAAGCCAAAGAGAGAGAGCTCGAACTCCTGCCACCACCACCGAAACAGAAGATCACCGATCAGGAGGAGCTCAATGACTACAAACTGAGGAAGAGGAAGGTAAGCACTTCCATCATATTTTCTCTGCTCGTAGTGTTCACATTGTTCTTACTCATACCGCCCTTCCTGCAAGAATCCCCCCCCCCCCTTTATTTAT